>DWNY01001156.1:0-13333 GCA_018250635.1 Telegonus apastus | reverse complement strand
ATAACATTGTATATTTTATAAAAAAAATAGTTATATTAATATTTTACTGAATGTCTAATGATTACTAGATCTGGACTACCCATCGAGACTACGTTCGAATGCTACAATGGATAACAGGTGCTGTCTGCCTTAACACGGCTTGAATCTAGGATACATTACGTAACTCGCCCTTCTCTGTTATCGAGAGGGAAAATTTCAAAAAGTACCTGTCACCGTGAGAGCGCCGCCGGGTTATGTGGAATTTTTACGCACTAAAATCCTCTCTATTACTGTCTTCAGCGTTGCGAAGTGGACTCCGGGATCTCCACATGAACCCAACCGGAGTCTACTGAGCGCGTTGCCCCTTCGGGCTCTACCCCGTCGAGCATTATGCTCGTCGATCCGTCTGATCCTCGATCCTCGACAGCATGCGCCCCCACATACTATTATCCCGTTCGAGCTCCTACTCTTGCTGCTCACGACCCCGAAAGCCCCCTTTTAGTCCCCTCTTACGACAGGCAGGGGATACCGTAGCCCTAGTCTGATCCCGGTACTACAGGGACGAACATGACTCGTATCAATAGCTATTATAGTCATCAATATAATTATATGATAACTCAAAGTTTATGTTTTATTTATATTGTATTTGTAGTGGTTTTGAAAATTGGTAGAAAATGTATGGTTCGATCCAATCAAGGATCCAATGAAAACAATCAGAACCGACAGTTAAGTGCCTTTTAAAGCACGGAAGCGAGTATGAATGTAAGACACTTGCGGTCACCCCTACATCTGCTGCGAGGCTACGCGCGCCTAATCTATGTTTTAATATTAAAAATTGCTGAAACAATAACTTCAATATACAGTAGTAAAATTATTAGGTTAAAATTGTCTAAAAATTGCTCCACTAAAGTTCTACGTTCTACGTCTACAATCTCTTTGTTTATTTGTGTTTTTAATACGTTGCCACCTTTAACTAAATTGGGTTTAACTCTGTTTTAAACTTCAATTTAACACACGCACATAACTATTTTGGGGTGCAAATGTTTACAGTTCCAGCGCGGCTGAGTCCCAAAAGAATTAGTTCGTGCAGTCGTCTTTTGTGCCGAAAAACATCCTGCCTTCGAGGGGTTGAAGTGGAAACGAGATAGATTGAGTGTGAGTGAAATGGATATACGTGGTGAATGGTCCCTTTGAAGGCGAGAGATTTATTTATGTGTCTATCCGCAGTTAGCGAGGCGGCGTCAAACGGTTGCATAATATATGAAAATATCTACCGTTGCTGAAGTCTTTCTTTTAGTTTCTTTGACATTATCGCGAACAAAATTTTCCTGCATTGTTATTAAGAATTCAGTGCGACTGAGAATAGATTTTCGAAATTCACTTACTGCCTCGAATTCTGTTCTTAGAATGCTATCTGAAGTAAATCGCATATGCATTGCTACCTTTGAAGACTAATGTGGAAGGTCTCTGATAAGTATTTCTATCTTACCCACACCGTTTAAACCAGAACACAGCAGCGCGTAACACTGCTGCAGAAAATGGTGTGGTGGTGCCGTCGAAGTAGAACCACAAAGTGTCCTACGACCCTTATTGGAACACAATATGTGGTTGAAATAAATGATGTGTGAAAATATCGAAGATAATGTTGGTTCTCCATTTTTGATTAAACGGATTTGACTGCTGACGAGATATATTTTGCTAGTCAAAATATCTTGCAATATATAAAAATAGAAGAGTGTATTAAATATGACCCTATTATCTCGTATTCCTCAAGTACAGTAAAATAACCCAAATAACAACTAATTTGTTGCAAGCAGGCTATGATTATATTAAAATTGCACACAGTCGCATATCACAAGCTTTTATTTTTTAATGTTACTGCATATCGGTAGCGAAACAGGAGCACATTATCCATAAAACGTGCATTCTGTATAATACATTCTAAGCAAAAGTGACATTGTTTCAATCCTTTTCGACTGCAAGCTTAGTAAAAGAGGAACGGTGAGTATCAGCTTGCGCCAGAAGTTGGGGCTTAATAGGACTGCAATGTATTTGTCACCTCTGTTGCGCTTATTGTAAAATTTAGAACAATACAACGTATCAGATTCTTGGGGTATGCGAAAGGAATATATTTAAATATAAAGGAGAGTAAATTATTTAATATGGTAATATATGAAAATGTATAACAATAATATTTTCTTAAAATGGGCCTTTTCATTCCATTGATTATATCATTCATATCATTACTCCGAAGACTTTGATCCTAATACGCGACTCTGTTCAGTGACTTAATAGTAAAGAATCAAAAAAATCCTGATGAGAGCTGGCCAGCTTTAAAGAGTAAAATTTTGATTATTTTAGATTCTATATTATATAAACGACAACAACCCTATGGCGGAACCATCGGGTTGTTGTCGTTTATAAGGATCAAACTATCCGCAGTGATGTTAGACAATAAACGGAAAAGGACCCTTTTTCATTGTTTCTCATAAGTCCCTAAATATATTTTTTTAATTGTTAATAAGGTGGTAAAACCCTTTGTAGTTGAACTTCAGCGGCAGCACCGCGACACCTATCATTGCCTTACAACAACCGTGTTAAGCACTGCTGTGTTCTGAGACATAATTATTCAAGGCGTTTCAACTTAGTCCTCAGCTCATGGGTAGCAATGCATCTGTGGCCGACCTCTGGTAAGACTGTAATCTTATCAGGGGGCATCAGATGGGCCGCAATATATTAACCACATTACTAACTTGTATCTTCATATTAAGTGAGCGCGCTTAATGTTTGGACTTTATCTTTTGGATCGAGGCGCTTCGAGCTACGTCTCGATTATCTTTTCTGACGATTATGTAGTTTATAAATCACTTAGAACTGCAAAATAACTACAAATTAATTAATACTTTCATAAAAATAACCTGATGCAGTGAAAAAAGAAAACCTTTTCATTTATATAAAGATGGGAATCATGTTATAAATTATGTGAAACTAATCTTCTAAAATGTTACTACAATAGATTTTTTATCCACTTAAAATGTTACAATGACATTCGCATGATAGAAAATTACCATACATAGGTATTTAAATTTTCTATCATGTGTTTCTGCATCCGTTATTACGACGCGAGAATTTATCTTCAATCACTTACGTAGAATCAGTTGGAATTGTCCAAGATGTATTAGTTGAGCGGGAACCCCTTTTCTCGCTATCAATCAATTTGAGTCGGTTCAGCGCAGATATTCGAGCACGTCTGTCGGGAATTTATTTAAAAAGAGAGCTCAGCTATTCGCCGAGCTGAATGTATCGCTGAGCTATTCCGTTAAGAATGCAGTACAAGCGATACGAAAGCATGGGAAATTAACTAGAGTGGAACGGAATTGTTAAAAATTAAAGAACACAGTGAAATTCATCAATATTGTTGTACAAAATTTTCAACTTAAAAAATCATATCATGCAAATGCAGATAATTATTTGTTTGTTTGATCATTTTCATATAAACATTGATAGTTTTTATTTTTTTATTAATATGATTATATTAACTTTAAATTAGTGTAATATCATTGCTGTAATACTATTCAAGTACAATTTAATTGAACATACACATTTGTCCTTTTTACGATTACTAGCAAATAATCATAAGATATCTTTATTGTACCCACTTTTCCACAATCAAGGCATCTGTAATCAACCTTAGATAAGATCAGAGCCTTTGCTGAGGTTGGCCACCAATTTGTTGCTACCCCTGAAGACTAAGTTGGAACGCCTCGGATATGTATGTCTCCCTTACGACACCCTTCAAATCAGAACATAGTTCTGCTTAATCCGGCTGTTATAAAACAAAAATAGGATAGCCTTAGAACCACCTTAAAAATGTCACCTCCATTACGTTCCTAAAGGACATTACTGATTCCACGAAATTAAAACTTTAAACATGATACCTATTATGTTGATCGCGCTTGGCTAGTAAATATGTGTAGACGTAGCATACATTTATACCCCTGATTCTCCGCTTTCTTGTACTGTTTGTGCATTTTATAATTAATTGTTTAATCGAGACTTGCACTCCTATACATACATGCCTATTGCGGACGGACAATTGATGAAACAACGAAGTAAAGAGTAAATCGAAAGAAAAACGAACGTAAACTTGGAATTAGGTCAAGGGCCGGCTCCGGGCCTACTCGTGAAGTTGACGGCCGGTTGGTCATGATTTTGTATTGATGAAACTTGTGACATTTTCAATATTGCTCCTCTTTTGTAGGTATATATTTGTGTTATCTCTGTCTTGTGCTAAACACAAGTAGCAAACAGGCGTACAGTCATTGGTCATTACCGCTTATGCTAATATTATTATTTTTAAATGAAAAAGATCTCAATATAATACAAATATAATTTGTAACCATTAATGTAATATATTAATACATATACGAGGAGGGACGTCAGCCTTATCACATCCTCTAAACCAGCGCGAGCTGCTCCTATTAGGAAGTAAAGGTTTTTTGTGATTCTATTACAGTCGGATTATACTGAGTTCTATCACCCGCCGATATCGGTACGTACTTATATACGAAGACATTCAGTGTATACCTTTAACTTACTTAAATCAGATCGTCACCACATTCTTATCCAAATTCTAATCCAAACTCCGTCAATTCTCCGAGCGTCATGCAAATTCGTCAGCGAATTTGTTATTGAAACGACAATGAGAGATCGGCGGCACAGCTTTGCCCTGTTGTTCTCAGATATGGCTTCACTGCTCCCGGGATATGCAAAATAATTCAAATTCTCCACAAATACAGGGACCGAGGAGGTTTTCGTTAAGCGCCGTGATCGTACAACTTGTTGTAGGCGACTGACGATGAATTCTTATGGAAACTTGAGTTATTGTTTTACTTCACAATAATTATTTGGTGATGGATTATTATGAATATAATTATTACGAATAAAACAATATTAAATCAAATTATTTTAGGTTTAATTATTGCTTACAATGTGTACATATTTATAATTTTGAATTTGTTTATGAACTCGCATTGGAGATGCCTAATATAGTTTCCTTCAGGCCTCTCTGAGTTGTAAGGACAAAGTATTCCCAATAATGGGTAATAAAAAGATAAGAAGATTGCTAAGCAATGTCGTCAACGCTATATTGTATATATTTAGATATCTGTTTTACCGGGGATAAAATTATATGGCACTACCACGGAGGTGGTCAAACATCGTAACCTAACGTCCAAAAATATTACCTAGTTTACCTAGTTTAGCCTTCTTATTTAAAGGTCTGAGGTTTAAATACCAGTCAGGTCTGATATTTAAGACTGCGTGTATAAGTAAATGATTATAATTATTTCAACCGGTGGAGGAAAATATTTTTTAAGAAATTTTCTCAAGGGCGATATTACAATTCGCGATACCGTGGACTATGGCTTAAAATCCTTCCTGTATCCTACAAACTACTGTCCAGCTGAAACAGTATTAAGATGACGGCCACTATATAGAAGGTTAGTTTAAATTTCAGTCTTAATGGATTGAAGCATCCGTGAAGTAGCTATTTATGTGCGATTCAATTACGAGGTGAGGAAAACCAACTCAAACGAGGGCTTCATAAATTTCATTCACTCGTCTTGCTTGGTAATAGGACTGAATTTCCAAATGACATAATTACGAGCGAATGACTACTCTACCATTCTAAATGCTATCTATTCCTGCAATAAAAACGCCATGTCCGAAAATCAGGGCAAATACCACACTGTGTGTCTTCTGCGCCTTGTAGGTAATATATAATTTCAACTGTAATATTAGGAATATAATTTCAATTGTTATATAGGTAACTATTGTAGTATTTGTTATTCCCTTTTCAGTTCATTTATTTAATTGTAGGTTGTATGTGATGTCACTTTTCATTACTATCAATTATTAATTAAGTATAGCAGCCGATTTGTTTTGGTTTTGTTGTGAGGTAATTTAAAGACTTTTCACACGAGATGTTTCTACTTGCTGTGAGTGCAGATGCCCAATGGAGATGCAGAGATGTGCTCCAGCTCAGATAGAGCTACAATTTAATATGGGAATGGTCATAGATTTCTTTGGGGAGCAGTAACTACTCACAGACATTAAATTTTAATGTTAAAAAACCATTGTTAATAATGGCTTGCATTTAACCACGGATTCGCCCGATAGAAAAGTTAGTTTCCTACGCTTGACTCGATAAAGTCGATGCCAAAGTATACGACTATAGAAATTTATAGCTTTTAAACCTCGATTCCACTTCGATATTAGAGTAGTAACGCGTCTTCGAGCGATCGTCACTTAAAAATATATAAGGAGATCGCACATACAATTTCGCCGTATACAACTTCTCAATAAAATATACATTTTTTTTTACTAACTGATCCCCGGGGTTTCGCTCACGTTAAAGAAGTAAAGAGGCATACATTAATATCTGCCAAATGTCTTTTTCAAAAATTAAAGTAGCCTAAGTCCCGTCAAAATTCGTCCAGCCGTTTAGATGATTACTTCAGCCAAACAGATAGACAGACAATTCTTTAATCATAGTTTTGTTATAGGTACCCTGTATACTTTCATATGCATTTAGTAAAAAGTTGTTATTGTGTCATTACAAACAGGCAATTCAATTTCATTTATTTGTATGGACATAAATAATATGTTGACTGCAGGCATTTTTTTCAAGGATGCAATGACATTAGTAGGAATGATGTTCCTACATGACGACATTGTTGTGGATTCCTTCTTCTTCCTCTCCGGGTTCTTGGCGGCAAAAGGAATCGTAAAGCTCAAACGAATCCCAAACATCTTTATCATATTCTTGAAAAGATATGTCAGGTCAGAATATATATTTTTTATAATAATTGCATGTAGGTTTAAGAGAGTTACAAAGATTTAGTAACTAGACAATATTATGATCTGCTCTTATTTTAAACCTAACAATGTAGTATTTAAATGTTGGTGGAATTCTAAATCTATTTCAAGTAGGTAGCTTAAGTGATTGTTTACGGGTAGTAGCGAGGTATAGCACGAATCTGTAATCAGTTTCGGGTAGAACGCTTCATGTTTAATTTATTGCTCGTTTTCATTATTGTTAATAGGCAATGAACTCTCAACAAATATATCACCTTCCTACGTGCTTGCCACTTCTATTACATATATAGGGCCCTTGAAAATGTGCCCCGGGGACCAGCGCCAGGTCATTTTTATGTTTAAAAAAATGGATTTACCGAAATCGATTTATAAAAAAGACCAAGTGTCTTAGAAATAAAATAAACGATATTCTATTGTTATATAGAAGTAGACTGAATTAGTGCTGCTGATATATTTGTCATAAACAAAAGTATGTGACAAGTAAGACTGATATATTGAGGATAAGTTGAGGAAATGCCAAAAAAATGAATACGTTATTATATCATTTTCAGATTAGTGGTTGCATACGCAGTGATTATTTTTTTCATCGTTGGTGTATTCCCGCACACAGGGACAGGTCCCTTGTGGAACAGGACAGTGGCTGGTGAAACGGAACCCTGTCTCGAGAATTGGTGGCTTAGTCTCCTGATGCTGAGTAATTATGTCAATACCAATAATATGGTAAGTACACATTACAGCATATAGATGGTTGCTTTACATTTAACTTAGTTAAGGCTTAGTCTTAGTAAGATTAAGTTATGACGATTATTGCATACGACATTTATCAAATTGAAATTATCAATTTTAGACCTTACATAAATAAGTTGACTCAATAGTTGTTTTTGTTCATCACTGCTATCTGAAATAGTTTCTTAACCGCAAACATTGTTAAATTATTTGTATTAATTTATTTAACGACTAAATTACGGCAAGATTTAAATTATTTCGTAAAAATGTATCTCGCTCGTTTATACAAAATAGAAAATGAGCAAGAGGTAAATAGAAGTTAAATAAAAATTCAGGTAACATTAAAAAAATAATGATCATTGAACCACTTTATTACCAACTGTTGGGAAGTAACTGAATGAACAAAATGGTAGACCGGACTTAATGGCGTGCCTTGGGAGACCCTATGCCCAATAACGGATTATTTATACCTTTAACTGCGAATTAACAAACGAAACATAAGTTATTTCATAGTACATCTTTAAATTGTTAAAGTCACTGCAAATTGTAACACGAACGCCACGAAACATCACTTCAAGCGTTATGCGTTCGGTCACAAGCGTCAGCTTTGAGCGTTAAAAACAAATCTATCTTACACATACATGAAATTTGTTGAAATTCGCTCAGCTCGGACGCTTGCATCGGCAATGCTTCGCCCTCGCGTTAGTTTAAACAAGTTTGTCAGACTTACTGATATTAAACTATTAACATATACTTAAGAAGCAAAAAATCGTGTTAAGAGGTCATAACCCTGGATGCGCGTATCATAATTATAAATCGTAATTATCCGCAATAATTAACATTGTTTCTCTTGCAGTGCTTAATCATAAGCTGGTACATACCCTGCGACTTCCACTTTTTCGTAATAACGATTCTTTTGTACTGCCTCTACAAGAAACTTCCTGGTTTTGGTTGTGTTTGTATCACAGTCGTAACAATAGCCTCCATTATTGTGCCTGGAGTAATTAATTATGTATACAAACTACCGGCCATACAGCTATTTACATATGAGTGAGTATCTTTTTACCAGATTTTATGAAGATTTTTCCTTAGACGCATATATTTCTGTTATGCCACTCACTGCACGCCCTGGGCAGGATGGGAACTGTAATTTAATTAAACTATTTTAATTTAAATCATTGTAAAAGGCCGTAAAATTTTTTCCTTTTGTAATGGACAAGTATTATTTTTATCCGTAAGCAACTAAAGATCGCCCTATCATATACTATCATATATATCATAACTTCACTACTAAGCTCTGTTTAGAAATATTCTATACTAGCTGCACCCTGCGGTTTCATTCGTGTTCAAGACTGTAAGAAAAGCGCGCGCGAGTATATATTAAAAAAATAAATTAGTCTAAATTAACATTATTCCATTAGCTTAATGCCAGTGGAAGTCCCGTCAAAATCGGTCCAGCCGTTTCCAAAGGTACCCGTTTCTTGGTGCTTTTGTTATAAGTACCGTATATATTTTCATATGCATTTATTAAAAAGTTATTATTTTCAAATTACAAACAGACACTTCATTTCTTTGTATAGATGTGAAATGTTTACATCGTGATAAATCTGAGATTGCACATATTCTTGGAATTGATCACCTTCTTTCAAGGTTTCATAATAATCCAGACTGTCCTAATTGTGATGGAAAACATCGTGACAAATCACATGTCGGAATTTCAATAAATGTTCTCAGAACCTGTGTGAAACCTGTGCAGTCTATTAATCCGTGTGTGGTCAACCCGATACCCTTTTTTATAGTTTGGAAGTAGCAAATGGGTATGAATGATAAGTGGCAACCGCCGCCCATAGACATCTGTAATCAACGCCTGATAAGATCAAATTCCTACAGACAACTGTAATCAACGCCAGATAAGATCTGTTTGACCAGAGATGCGTTCTTACCCTTGAGGACTAAGTTGGAACGCCTCGGATAAGTAAATCTCCTTTCAGAGCAGAACAAAGCAGCGCTTAACACTGCTGTTAATAAGCAGAAATAGATTTGGGGGTAGTATCACTGGAGTCGAATCACAGAGTTCTACCACCTCAAAATGCATAATACTATAACTTAAGGCCTTTTTATGTTGATACGAGACTCGCGCCCAGCAGTGTGTTTGGTAGAATGGGATAGATCTATAACAAATTTACTGAAATGCTTCATAGTTAACAGTACCTCAATTTTCTTGTAATTTTCCACTCATTCATAGGTTCTTCGTGGGAAAAACAAATTTTCCATTCTTAGCGTGTAATGGCTTTCAATTAATATTTCAACGATAACTAATTGTTGATTACGCCAGTAAATCGGTTAGGTCACTTTTAATGCTTTCATTATTGGTATAATTAATTAACGGTAAACATAGTTTGCATATAATAGTCCATAATGGGTCGTAAAAGATAATTTGCAACAATTGCATGGTTATTTTTCATCACTTTATTATTTTTTATGAATAATTAATTAACTATACCACTACTTACTTTACATTTATAATGATACTTATATTCGATCGATATTTAAATTTGAGAGATTTGAGAGATAAAATAATTAATAAATATATCGTAACTTAATTAAAAAAGGAATCGTTTATGCTTTGTAGTTAACAGTACCTCAATTTTCTTGTAATTTTACACTCATTCATAGGTTCTTTGGGGGACAAACAAATTTACCATTGTTTTGAATTATTTCGTTCTATACACAAGTATGTACACGAATATGTATTTAACTTGGTATATTTTTTTATTTAAGTCAGACGATCAGTCAGATCAGATATTTAAAAAATATAAGATTTTTTCCGAAATTTGGGCGACATAGTCTTAATCGGAAAATAAATCATCAAATCCAAAATGAAATTTCGTTCCATCCAATTGGTAAGCCATTTCCATGCATATACAATTATAATGCTCGATAGATATTAATAGCTAATGATATCCATCGAGCCTCATGATTGTCTACGCATATAGTCAGTCTTTTTCTTTATATTCCTTAGAAAAATCAAGCTGTACTTGCAGACGCACGAAGTAATGAGCTCCATGGGTCTTTATTTTTTTAGGTTCCTCACAAATCCAAGAAGTCAAACCCAGTTCCACATATCCTACATCAAAAGCCACAATCGCTACGCTTCGTATCTCATTGGATTTTTCTGTGGTTACTACTTTGCAACAAGAAGTGTTTCTGGAAACTTAAAAAGTATAACGCAGGTAAAGTTATTATTAAATTATTTATTGAGGCGAAGTACCCCGTTATCTACTCGTATCTCAAGAATCTGAAAGCTTTATCTAGATATATTTAAATTGCCTGTCGTAAGAGGCGACTAAAAGGGGGCTTCCGGAGTTGTGGGCGGCAAGAGTGGGAGCTTTAAGCGTCTGTCCAGCGACCCCGGGAAAGACAGAAGTATGTGTGGCCGCATACCGTCGTAAACACCAGACGGTGTGGTGAGCTTCAATGCTCACCGGGGCAGAGCCCGTTAGGACATCGCGCTCGGAGGACTCCGGTTGTGTTCCGTTGGAGATCCTGGAGTCCCCCATGCAGTGCCAAAGGCAGCCACCGGGGGTTTTTTAGTACGGAAATCCCACATAACGCGGCGTCGCTCCCACGACGTCGTGTACATATTCAAGGTTTCCCCTCGTCAAAAAAAGGTATATTTAACATACATACTTTTTTGAAGATCCTACATAAACATACATAGTATAATGTTTTAACATTTATTATTATTCTATGTATATTTATTTTTGACACGCAATGCTATATATAAACAAGTATGCAGGTTTGGAAATTATTAAGTAAGTACACCAATTTAAAAAAGCAAAACCATTTACGTAACTGAAAACGTTATTTAATGTAACCTTACGTTCGTATTTACCTACTCCCAACTAAAGCATCAATAGTTGTTACATAATATTCCTTTTTTCCAGAAATGGTCAGTATTCGGTGCGACCATCAGTGTAGTTGTAATGTTTTTGGTGATGCTCTCCGGGCCAGCGCTGGTGTGGTCTGGCTACGGTCTGGTGATAGATGCTATATACGCTGCTCTCAATAGACCGGTGTGGACCATCAGCCTCGCCTTACTAGTGTTCTGTTGTTCGTTGGGAAAAGTTCGTAAGTACTCTTATGTTACTAACTAGCTGACCAGGTGAACATTGTTCAACATTTGTATTTAGGAGTTAGCCTGTGAGTCAGTGATGTTTTACGATAACGCCATCTAGTCCACTAAGGTAGACCTATTCGCGTACGTACGTAAGTCGATGTAAGAAAAGTTACTTCTGATTTTAAATTGTAATAACTTTTGATAGAGTGGATCGACTTTGATAAAATATATATATATATCGACGGCAAGTAATTTTAACCACACAGACAGCGAGCGCAAGTTACATTCTTACTATATATACATATATTCATCCATCATACTCTTCATTTGACTACCTAATAGTCTTCCATCTAACAGTCTTTTGAGGTCCGTTGGTGGACATAGGCCTCATCTAATTCATGCCACTCCAACCGGTCCTGTGGCCGAATCCAACAACTCGCTGTCTTCTTCAAGTCATCGTGAAACTTTGTGAGGATTGATGATAGTTCCAATCATTCTGTTGGATGGATGTTTGTGACTCATTACCTTACACGCAAAGCACTGATTGGATTGAAATGCTTGGCACACAAATAATTTATAACTTGGATGTCGGTCCACGCAAATTATACCAAAGCGGGCGCAGTCGCGTGAAAAGTCTATTTGTATAAAATAACGCTTATTCCAATAATAGTATCAGAATAGAGATCTCTGTATCGTGGATGCTGCCTCCAGGCTAATAAATAGATAATAAGATAAACACTCGTATCTAGAACGGAAATCTAAATTATTCTTTTTTAGATTTCAGCTTGGGCGGGACTGGGCTTGGATTGGGCTTTTTATGTCACACCAGTACAGTGATATATACGTGGGCCTTCGATAATACTCATACCATTCGTCTTTGAAAGTTTCAATTTGTTCTGTTCATTATAATTTCGAAGCAGCTAACCAGAGACAGCAGGCATCCACACCCTTTGAAACAACGCTAGATTTATGTGTGACGGTAGTACTCCCCCGTGGAACCGTACTGGTTTTACCACCTTTCATAACTATGTCATTATTAACCGACTTCCCAAAGGGGTAATCTATTCGTCATGTATCTATATATTTTTTTGCCTTTCGTGTTTTCAGCAATTGTGAAGAGTTTCTTGAGCTGGTACCCATGGGTGCCGCTAAGCCGACTCGCTTATGGCTTATACATCACACACGCCCTGATTATTACAAGGAATGTTCAGATTACCAGGAGTCCACAACACACCGATTATCTTATACTGGTGAGTTTTTGTTTCCTACTTAGATATAACTACTTAACTACAGATAGGTATTGCTAAGCCGTATTTGATAGCCTCGCCCTTATTGTTGTAACTGAGTCAGGGGCCGAGTTTCAAATCGCACCTCCGATTTGACTCTAAAACACACGAGTACTTATCTAAGGTTGAAGACAGATGCCCATAGAAGGCAGTGACTACATACTATCAGCAAACGGTCCACGTTTGCTTACTTAATACATCTATGTTATATTTTAAAAATCTTTGCTTGTTCAAGTCATTATTAAATAAATTTAAAAAATAAAGTATTTTAAATATAGTTTGATGGTATGTCGGTAGGTAGGTATTTCTGCCTAATAACAGCAGTGTTAAGCACTGCTGTGTT
>DWNY01001155.1:0-13333 GCA_018250635.1 Telegonus apastus | reverse complement strand
ATCTTATTTTGCTACACTTACCTCCATGTTAAATTGGTGTATTTCCACTTCTGGCCGTGAACTGCAAATCTTTTTTTTCTTCGGCTATTTTCGGTGTTGTCCGGTTCTCTATCAGGCCTTCCGCAACGTTTTCTCTTCATAAGCTCTTTCGTCGCATGGTCTATTTCTCCTGTAACTGGTATACCACCGAATTCCTGAAAAAGGAAAACATCGTTAGTCAGAGCAAGTGTAGTGTGATTTATTGGTAAGATAATGACAACAATGAATGCAATAATAAATTCTAACGGTGGTAGAACTCTTTCTGCAGCGACTCCGGCGGCACCACCGTCACACCTATTTTTTAAATTATATGAAAGTGTAGAAATACCAAATACATTACTGAAAACAGGATTTTAATACAATTGTACAAAATATTTAATCATACCTGTAATGTTTTAACTGCAATCCTAAAATCGTCTTCGTATGACTGCGAAACATCGCCCATCAACAGGTTGCCGATTTCTGGATTACCCTTCTTTAAATATCCAAACTGCTCGAGGTAATTTTTCTGTAAAGAAAATGCAATAATTAATAACTTTAAAGATACTCATGGTCGCTCGTACTTAAAAAAACACAAAGAAGCTAAATCAAAATAAACAAATTGTTTTCATCGTTTTCTTAATTTTCTTTGAAAGCGCTTTTGTCAGAATTTGTATCTACCTTCAAAATTTATCAGTCGAAATAATACTTCGGAAAAAAAAGAATCATCGTACTTAGTGTGGTCTCTGGTCTGGTATTACTTCTATTATTCGTTTCCGAACGAATGTCAATTTCATAAATGTACCCCATAATATTAACAATCTTAATCTCTATTGTGCAGACTATTATCTCCCCAACAATAGTCACAATATGTTAAATAACGGTCTTTGAGCCGATCCAAAGATACGAGTGTCAACAAACAGTTCCTTTCAATTGCAAACGTTTGTATCGCAACAAAGGGCTTTAATTGAAGACTTTTTTCAGTCTGCAGTGTCTGCATTCATGTTACCCACGTTTGTTTATTTTGAGCTAAGAGTCGGCGCATTCAGTACGTTTAAGGCATTTATTTTACCAATGCATAACGTAATGAAAACTACAATCGATAGTTTTCCAATGAAGTTATCGGTTTAATCTGTGCAATTGAATTTTATAGAAAATAACAGTTTTTATGACCTTATTTTATTAAATTAAAATTACTACTATACTTATTCGATTTTATCTGAATTGTACCAATACGGATATTGTACCTATTGCAATTAGAAAATAGGTTAAGTAATAATTTAGGTACCTAGCTAATAAATAACATAAATAACGCATATGGGCAGAATTACAGAATCAATACTCTTATGAACTTTCTTCTATACAAAGCTGATTAGTTACAAAGAAAAAGAACTTATGAATTACGCAGAAACAACTTATGTCACAAGTTTACATAATAAACGCTTCAGTTTCAAAGCTTGTAGCGATAGTGGAGCGGAAGTAACTTTATTTACAAAGGACCATCAGCTTTAGAAGTAACAATACGGACTTTGTTATACAATCTGTCGGCTATTATTCCGTTAAGTTATCTTCACCCTTAAGCACGGCTGCGGGGCGATATTTACATAAGGCAAATCAGCTTCTAAGATGCCGTAATCTTAGCTAAGTTATTTATATAAATATTATTAAGGGATTTAATAAGGAAAATAATATGGCTTTCCAAATTGTGAATTATAATATTAGATACGATATGATCACACTTGAATGGATACGATGACTTTTGCAAAAGAATAGGTATTTCAAATATTTTATCTAGACGGGGCTCTTAATCATGAAAGTGATATTGTAATGACATGGCAGTCTAATTTTACTACAAGTAGTTAGATTCATATTTAAATATAACATTATTTATAATTACGATTCGTAATCATTTTAAAATTTTAGGATTACTTCTAGTATCGCCACAGACCACTGGTTTCGGAATAAGATAGAAAGTGGTGACTATGTGTAAAGTTCACGAAGAGTATAATATAAGTGTGAAAAATTAAAAATATATATAGATCAAAAATACTTGCTCATAAAAAGTTAATTAAGAAACATTTTTAGGTAATCAATTGTAAACGTTATTACTAGCTATGTAGCGATGGGTAAGGGGTGGTATAATATTTTAATACTAAGAGACAACCCATTTGGAAAGTAATTGAACTGACGTGACAAAGTTATCAAAAAACGACGATCAAATAAGTAAAAATAGAAAGAAAACAAAAAAGAAACTGCACAATATTTATATATCTGAAGCTGATTCTCTGATAAAGATTTATGGTGCTAGAAGGATGACCCCATAAACAAAGGAAATACATGAATAATTAGGTTAATACAGTTAATGACCGTTAGGATCGCAGCTATGTTAATTGAATGCCATTACGTACAAATTTATTGCTAGTCGTCCGTCTATTAATTTACTGGAATATAAGACGTCCTATTTAGAGGATTTTTTTTATCATAAACTTATTTATGGCGATAACAATTAAATTGTTAACTATCTATAAAATATATATCGCACGAAAATTACATTCGAAACTTAATTAATAATTCGTACCTTATTTCTATTCAAACCTCTTTATACGATTGTATGTAGATACCATTGATTTATAATCATTTATAATTATTGGTTGATACATATTTTTTTAGCCATCTACTTTAATAAAATTAATGCAGTGTGGTTGTATCAAGAACACGGCCGTGTGTTGTGCGTTAATACCGTTTATTTTGACGACAGGCAACGATTAAAACTTAAAGGAACATTTCAGCTTCTCAGAGTCAAATGTTATATCATAGATGACACACTGATTATACTAATTGCAAATCTCGATACGCAGCAAAATAACCTTAAAATGGCGGCGCTCCCCCCACCGAGCGCCATACGAAATTATTCTCGGTTTTCGTAATAAATTCTTTGATCCTTATGCTATACAGTGATATAATTCAATTTTGAATATAGATAATACATTCGAAACCGCAAGGCCAAACTGTATCCCCCGATTTTGTTATCATTAGGTTTTTTGATTGCCCTCGTAGCAAATTTAAAGACTTATTGACTTCAAAATCTTATAAAATTACACAACACAGCAGAACTAAAATTACAAATACAATTAAACTAATAATGAAATATTTTTCACGATCTCACGATGCGTGGTTTTCATTTATTTTTAATTTTCTTTAATACCGATAATTCGACCCACTTGGGGTTAATAAATGAAAACTGCATGTCGCGAGCATTCGTAACATATTAAATTATATTAATGCCGCTACAATATAAGTTGAAAATGATTTAATAATGAAACACACATTAAAAATTGTAGGTAAATCGGTTTAATGCATTATTGTCCCACTGTAGGGTACGGGTCTCCTCTTAACGACTAGGTCATAGTCCACAGCCCTGGCCAAGTATGAAGTAGTAGACTTCATACGCATTTGGCAACTTTTTTTAACGAACTCTCAGGTGTGCAGGTAACCTGACGACGTTTTCCTTCACCGTTAAAGCAAGTGATACTGTACATAACCTAGTTCTTGTACAAATAAATAGAAGAGATTAGCGTAAGTGATAATTAATTTCGATTACTATCACTATGAATATACATATACTGTGCAGCAATTAGGATTTTGCGTGAATCCACTAAACGGAGGTTCTAATCAATGGCTATCTGAGCTGAAGTGGGACCAAATGAGGAACAGTAAATAGGACAGAGTAAGTACGGTGAATCACAGCGTCGCGTGACGTCCCCTATTTGTCCTTTAATTAATAGACAAATCACAGCCATTAAGCTCGATCTACTTTCTTTTAATTCGCTCGAGAATTAACCTCTATAGATGTCCAATTTATCAACATTTGCCTTGTTTCCGTGTTAGGTTTGATTTTTTACGAAAAACAGAATTTTGATAACTTATTTCTTAATATTTCTACGTATAATTTACAGATGTTAATTATTATATAATTACGTGTGGCATTATGGTCAGTCTGTCGGTCGTTTATAGGATCGTTAATTCAATTTTTGGTTGAGGCTGAAATACATATCGGTCTATACGGAGTATATATACGAACTAAACAATTTAGAGTAGGTACTTAATCATTGTATGTCAATTTTGCATCGACTGTACGACATAATAGCCCAAGATCCAATAGGACTATGACATGTCATTTTATAAAACCATGTCATTTTATAAAAGTTGATATTTTTTTCATTGCCTTTGAAAATGGTCGTAACGATTGCCTAGTTTAGAATTTGGATTATTCATGCAAGGGCTAGGTGTCATGTAAGTAGCATCTTTAAAAAAAACTAGATTTTTTATAGGTATACTCTGTAGGATGTTACAAATCACGTCGTACCTTTGCTAGACACTTGTTACCGATGACCATTTAGGGCTGGATAATTATTAATACATTAATACTGCTGCGGTGCTATTCCAATTATATGAGTTTCAAGATCTGTGTCTCAGTTCAACGTGACCAATCGTAAACAGCTGTTAGTTAACAGATACGGAGCGAGTTTAGCAACATGTTTAACTTTAAACGCGAGTTGGACATATAGATATTACGGCTTAGATTAGCTCGCCTGTCGTCTAATCTGATTATACGAATGCAATATCGCGAATAAATCCAGTATAAGATAATTTTCGTATTATTGGCAAATGTACAAGCGACAATTTTCACGCGAATAATCGACCGTTAAAGTCTATTTCTGTTTAATAACAACTGCGATGAACGCTAAGTTCTGGTTATAAGGGCGTGATTAGGGAAAATCTTTGAAAGAAGACATTGAGAATCTCTCTTTTAATCTTGAAGATTGATAGAAAGATTCTCAGTATCTTAACTAATCTTAAATTGTAAACATTCTGCTTAGGCATTCAAGCTTCGATTGGACACAAAAAAACTTTTAGTTTAAAAAGTGATTTTTATACACATACTTTAATTTTTTAATGGTTACCTACAATCCTGATCTCGGGATTACCTGTCAAAATTTTAAAATGCCGGGAAAAAATTAAAGACCCGCAATCGCATTCTCTAGGAGAGCTTATTTTTAGTTTACTTTAGTGGATGCAGTGTGAGTGTATATTTTAGTTCCCGTTAAAATAGTAATTGTTGGTCATTGCATTATTGTATGCATTTATATATTTAGTACAAATTACATATGACAATACCGTATTGTGTCAAAAGTGTGTCGAGGGAATGGTAAATATACCCATATTCGCCATAAACATTGTGTTTTAATAAAAGGCCATACATGGGGTTCATTACGGTAAATGCAGTCGCACTGCACGTCTGTCATCGTGAGCTAATCATGCATTGGGCGCGGCAGTGTGGTAACACTATGTTTAGGGTTGCTACCCTTTGTGATGAAAATTGAATTATTTTAGATTTCATCATGTAATTTGTATATTAGTTACCTACCTGAATTTGTATCAGGGCTTTATCTTCATTATATACTAGTTATTGGTATAGGTACTTGTAAATACCTTTATTACTTTTTTACTTATAATTGAGTTGCCAGGGTCAATTTTTGCATTTTCAATAGGTATAAAATTTAATACCTACTCAAAATAAGAAAAGGCATAATTTAGTTGTACCGTGTAGTGTTTGTACTTTGCCGGGTTGAAACCCATTTTTATCAGAACCAAAATTTAATGAATACACATACATTCAAAATTAAGTATCATTTTAACCTTATTCTCCTTTTGTTTAGGTGTTTCCGTAGCGCTTGACTTTATAAGAGCTTTTTAACTAAATAATTTAGACGACGTTTTTGGTGGTTCCCAACCCTACTTCACCAATAACATATGGGCGCAAAGGGCGTCACTCTTGCCCAATATGGGATGCACTTTAAATACACCGTTAGTGGAGTGCCCATAATTAATTATAATCTGGCGTTATTTGTGAACAACGCGCGTCAAATATTGCCCTATACGGTAAATTAAACAGTACCTATCCTATCTGTTTATGGTGAGAGGAAAGAACTTACTTACGAAGAGCACGCAGTTATAAACGAAGAACAAAGTTAAGCTATGTCAAGTCACAGTCGACAGTAAGGTGACTATATTACATATCTCAGCTAAAGATGGTTTGATACGATCCGTGATTCTAGGGCTTGATGTATGGAAGGCGGACGATCATAGAAGGACCTTTCGCGCCCAGGTAACGTATAGGTTTGTCGGTCCAAGCCACGCTAATGTACCTTCGAAAGTTTGGTTACCGCCTCACGGCGGATTGGAAGCACCGCTACTGACTTGTCCGAGCTACCATGACCAAGTTCTTCCCAGACGGTTCAAGCTGGTCCGTATCCGACTATAATATCACGGATTATTGGAACCATATTGCCTGCTTTACCACATTTTCTACACATCTACTACAGATATAAGGTAGAAATAGACGTAGCAGTGATGCCGTACGCAAAGCACAAAAAGTCATAGTAATAAAGAACAAAGTTGCACGAACACGTCTCTCATACCATAAAAATAATCAATCCCGTCAATCAATTATTAAAATACGGTCGGAAACAGATGCATATCAACACAGACTATGATAATGATAATTGTTACCTAATACGGATTATAGTGTACCCACTTCATCTAAATAAGTTAAACGGAATATATTTAAATACAATTACAATTAATTAAAACACATGTAATGCTAAACATACGTAATTAGTGAGAATCGTCCCGTCGGCGCCAGCATCATCGGATGCTGTTGACGCCATCGGTATGCTAATTTTAATATACTTTTTAATCTATAGAGTAATTAAACTTTTTTTTTATAATTAGGGAAAAGCAAACAAGCATGCAGTCCACCTAATGTAAGTGGCCACTGCCGCCTATAGACATTCGTCGTTATTAACACCAGATAAGATCAAGGGTTTTATCCGAGGTAGGCCACAAATGCGATGCTACCCATGAAGACCAAGATGAAAGGCCTCGGATAAGTATGATAGATATGCTTCATTCTATCAGGCAGAAATAGATGTGTTAGTGCCACCGGACTCGAATTGCAGACTTCTACCTTTAAACTATTCACAAAAATATTGTCACATTTCCATGAGATAGACTTCTTCGTGGCACTTATCCGGAAACACCATCGATTTATCTATTTCTACCTTCTAAGAGCAATGTTTACTGATCCTATGTGCTTTGTGTGATGGCTTTGGTACAGGAGATACACATACGAGACGTTTCAGGGATACTATAGCATACGTGGTTGACTTCAGGTGATTACTCTAATAATATCTGGAGTTGATTGTCTAAGTATAATTTACATGTCATTGTATTACTATACATTTTGATTAATAACTAAATATCATCGTATCTTATAAATCTCCTCCGGAAATAACAATTATCAAACTTCATAAGCCGTATAACTAATTTGGCGCGCCATGAATCATCTAGTTTTTGCAATGCAAGGGTCTCTAATGACGGTTAATGGGTCAATATTCGTCGTTACTGACCATCTGTTTGGGTAATAATGTCGAGATGAGTGATTTTGTCTGCAAATTTCATGAATACTTACAGATAATATCAATATATCAAGTAGGTACACATTTAAATATCATCGAATTATTATAAAATATTTCCGACCTGAAATCTATTTCAATATGAGATTAATATTTAATAAATACGCCAGAAATTATTGCTGATATTCTATTAAGCTTGATTGAATTTTAGAAAGTACAGTTATAACAATAAATCATGGAAGTTTAGAGGAAATGATGGCGAAACGATCTCTGAATCTTCTCTAATTCTTTCGCTTCGCTTTTAAATGAAATTATAGCGATCATTATCATCGTGTCTCTACTTAAGTATACGAAAAAACTAGGTTAATCGAATAAAAACACAAAAAGAATGTAAGCCATTCGTAAACACATGTTCGCTAGACATTGTAATTAGTGATGGACTTATTGGCGCCCGTACATATTAAATGCTTAATCGATATTAAATATTTATTGCACTATTCACATTAAAATAAATGTTGAAAAATATTTTTTTCACAATTTTACACAAAAGCAATAAAATCAAAAAAACATACGACCGTTTAAGAGAAAATTACAAATATATAATATCAAACTTACATTAACTGTTTACCGAATTCTCGCCATCGGCCATGTCATATTTTGCGTCGAATTAATTTCAAATTTGAATTTCGTGGAACAATAAAGGCAGATTTGAATAACAAATCCGTTAGTGATACGTGAAATTAAACTGAATTAGTTAGGCTCACAAGGATGGTAGCCAAGCGTCTTTTAAAATATGAGATACGCTTATAAGATGATAAAGTGAGATAAATGATAAAATACTCGGCGGTAAAATGTGGGCAAAAAGTAGTTCTATTCTGTAAGCAAGTAAACATCTAACTCAAGTCTATACGTTTTAATTACGTGTTAAATGTGTCCTGCACCTCCTGAGAACGGTCACGGATTCGGATTTACCGGTACATAGACTTAGTGGTAAAATGGGATCAATTTTAATCTATAATTAGACGGAGTGAACTTTTTTTTCTTCGTTCAAATGTGTATGGATAATGAAAAAATACAGTTTCGACTGAGCGACCTTGTTTTCTTTTCGCTGTCATTTATTGTTCGACTGATGTAAAATACTGTTTAGCGACCTGGCTTTTATGGAGTTAGCAACACTGCTTAGTAAATAGTCATTTGCCGTCTAGGCTAAACAGGATAAACAAGCAGCTTATTAAGGTGATAGAAACCTTTGTGGTTCGACTCCGGCGGCACCACCGTCACACCTATTTCTACCTAATAACAGTAGCGTTAAGCACTCCTGTGTTCTGGCCTGAAGGGTGTGGTAACGGAGACATACTTATCCGAGGCGTTCCAACCTAGTCCTCGGGAGTAGCAATGCATCTGTGTCCGACCTCAGGTAGGACTGCCATTTCATCTGGGGTTGATTACAAATGTCCATGGGCGGCAATGCATCAGGTGGGCTGCATGCTCGTTTGCTACTTCCATAGCATAAAAAAATGTTTAAATTCTTCATGAAGGCTTCTTCTATGGCAAGTACTGAGTAAACAATGGGTAATTAAAAACAAGAAAAAGATATCGGTGAACGATTTTTGTGGTCATAGCATTGTATTGATGTTGCAGGAAAATTCAAATGTCCTGACAAAACTATATGAATGGTCATCCTATTTACAAAATAGGTATCTTCCGGTGACAATGACGTGAATGCAACGTAAAACGATTTATTGGAAGACCTTTGTCGTTTTGTAATAAGTAAAACAAAAGATTTTCCTGTACCTATGCACTGGAAGTGACTAATAAAGTTCTGGAAATTAATGTATATAAATAGTAACACTACGTTTCAATGTTTGATTAGTTTACAAATAATTTGATGCGTAGGTCAGTGATTACGACAATTAAGTATTGAATTGAGAGATATTTGCTTTGTCGAATAAATAACTTAATGCTGTCAACATATCACATTATTGTTGTTTTGTTTGGTACGGGTTTCGTTACAGAATAAGAAATGTTAGAGGAATAGTTTACTAAGTACCTACGTATAATATTGAGTAAGGATGTGTTTTGTTTGATGAAACATACTGTGAATAGACGTATAACTATGAAATTTAAAAAATATAGTACTGGAACTAAATAAGCACTAAGATCTAAACAAAAATATGTTTAATTACAAAATTGTATTGCATGTATAATGATTTCGATTTAAAAATTACAACATTTAAACCGTACCAAAATAATTATGACATAGTAAGATAATCAATATAACACATCGTAAAAGTTATTGGCAAAGAGAGAGAATGTTAATTTACAGTAATACCTATACATAAAGTGTTTTCTGTGTACGAGTATATATATATAAGAAATCTTTGCATTTTCTAACACAATAGTCAAAAACAGTTACAATTCTATTAGAAAAAGTAAAGTAAAGTGAAGTTTTTGAAAGTTATCTTATAATTTAGGACAACAATAGCGCGTAGACTGCAAAATAAACAGGTAGCTGACCGTTTGATCACTTGGTTCAAAAGACTCGGATCCAAGTTTTTCGAACCTCGACAGCTTAAAATTTTGATATTGCAGTCGTATTTTTACAAAAAATGATATAATCTAAAGTGAAATTTCTCTGTTATTAGATATTATCGCTTGAATATTACAACGATAAAAGAAAGACAAAGCTAAAGTATAAAAATATCACTTTTTATTTATTTATGTGAGAAACATTAGGGGGGCTTCGATGTTTCTATAATATGCTACAAATGTACAAAAGCTACTACAATATTTGACAACGTATGACTTCTACTTTTACACTGTTCTTTAGTGTAAAAGTAGAAGTCATACGTTGTCAAATCAGTGCTGCAAGGCGGATGAATCAAGAGTTTTTATCGTGCAGTGTCTAGGAAGACACTCGTCTGGATCGCAGAGTGCGTGGGCGCATCTGAGCATCGCTGAGGTTGTGGGGTATCCAGCGCGAATCCATCCACTTTAAATTTGGAAAAAAATGGAAATTTAAATTTGGAACAAATGTATATAGTTGCTTTAAATAATGGAATTTTGAAAATAAATTGTAATTTATTGCTGTTCCATAGATAAAAACTTTTTTATATATATTTTTTGAGTGTCCTGGTACGTAGTAACAAACTTATATTGGCGATAAAATTCTCTTTTTTACCAAGGAACCCTCTGTTATAGACAATTGGCACTCAATTGGCCACTTCTTTATTTTATTATTCGTAATTTGCTGTGGTCATTTGGTTAACAGAGAAGTTCTTACAAAGTAGTTACATAATTAATGACAGTCTTGAAGGTTGATTCAATTAAAACTTTGGAAGAAACGGAAATACCAAAAGTTTAGTTTCAATAAAGTTTACGCTATGTTTGTAACATATAATAATACTGACAAAAAAGTTATTGTTCGTTCTGTTTCAGGCCTGATTGCTTGTTCATAGAATCAATATTAGGGGTTGTAGTGTAGGATTACGAGTGAAATTATCCAAATTGTAAAAATAGTAATATTAAATTAATAAGTACCTAGTAAGAAATGAAACCTTGAATAAATATATTTTGCTTATATATTGTTACTCAATTAAGAAATTAAGCAAAACTTGTATTTGCTTGTGTTTGGCGGTTAGTGTATAGCATATGTAGCACATAAGAAGATATCACGCTACAAACCCTGACCAATCATACGGGATCTTGAGATTACTTTCTGTGGAAGAAGTGACCTTAATTCAGCCTTAGACATGATACATGCCCCCTTACTGAATAAATTATACTTATCACTTGTTTTAACTGTGAAGGAAAATACTGCAAGGAACTAAAAACGATTTAGAAAGAGTCACCCCTTTCTCAATATTAAAGGGGACTCGTTACCTAGCTTTAGGATAGAAGCCGCTTAAGCAAAAGGTGCAAAAGCTGTACATGTTTACATTTCTTAAACCACGTATGTTTTGTATGGAACTCTCACGCTAATTCACGCATAGTTGTGCGTAACTAGCGTCACATGATGCTATCAAGATCCAGGTGCGTAGAATCCTGTAGCTCATTATCTTCAAGATTCACGTGTTCCTGCATCTACTATTGTCCTGTGAATGTAATAATTACGCTTCATCAATTCATTGACGGTCTTCCTACTTTACTTGTTTAAGTTGTTATTTACTCGCAATAATGACAATCATACTTAAAATACATAGTATACTGTTATGCATTTGTGCATGCGTATATTCGCTTGTTGTTATTGTGTTGTTTTGTTTGAACTTGAAAATCCCTCTGGTAATACCCAGATTCTGTTTGTAAACTGTTAGTGTTTTTTGTGTTGCATTATTTGTAAAATTTAAAAATAATCTTATAGTACTCATGATGCGTTGTTGTGAGATTTACTGTTATTATACATTTTCTTATAATTTAATAGAGTTTCATATTTTTTTTTCTAACTGTTGTTATGCTGCGTGCTTATGTTATTATTTTTTTTTATAATTTAGTACAGTTATTATCTTGATTGTTGTGATGACTTTCTTTTTTGACCTTTTATCTATCTACAACCTATAATGTATTTCCTACTTACATCGTTTATTCATCGCCTTTAATAATTACTTAAGGTATTTTTGACAGTCATAGCCTTACAAAAGAATACTTTGTCTTAGACGGTATTTACATACATAAAGACGACAGACAAAAACCTAAACACAAAACAGAATTTTTTCTTTGATCATTTTTATTATCTGCCTGACCAGTGTTCGAACCCAAAACCATCTGTATAGCAGATCGAAAACAGCTGCGCTACGCGGGTTGCCGTTATGTAGAATGTATAATTACCTGAACCTGTATTAACCTGAAGCAATCGTCATAACATCTCAGTACTCGCATGTGTCGGGCCCTTATTGCATGCAAGAGACGTCCGATAAGGCAGGTCGTGATGATGCAGTGGATCGTTTGAAGCGATGCTAATTAGAATCCGATCACTATCAGCGAGCTTCGTGAATGACGGGCATTCTAATCCAGGGCTCGTTACTGAACCATTTGCTTTCTAATTTGGGACTGCTAGATCAATTATGTAAACGGAAATCAGTAATTGATTTAAATTATGGATGTGTGGGGATTTTGGTATTCAACTCCAGGAAGATCTAAGGCATGCATGTCTGTTAAATGCGGGCTTTAGTAAAAGTATGAACCCTGTAGTTAATGGTTTTCATCGTGTTTTTGTTTCATTTATAATGAGCAAAAGGTAGAAGACAACGTATAAGAAGTCTTTTATGCTCAGCATAATCCCTTGCCTTGTTTTTATTATTCCTATTGTATTATAGCTAGTTATAATGATTCAAATTCAAATCTCATTTTTTTATTCAAAGTTGATTTATATATTGCGATTATATATAGCGATTGTGGCTATTTTTTTTTTTTAATTATATCTTTTAAAATGTTACTATCAGTGCCGTATTGACCACGTCTACTTCCTTTTTTTATTATGATTGTAGTCCGTGTTTGCTCAATCTTTCCGTGACTCGTTAATAAAAATCTAAAAATTATATGAAATTAAAAACTAGCTTACAGTCTACATGTTTCTAGAGATATAGATTACAGATTAAAGTTAGGTAACCTGTCCGGAGCGCACTCGGGAACCAAGGCACGGACTTGCTAGAATGCATCCACCGTCCACACAGCGATTCCTCGAATGCGGTGCGTGAGAAAAACTCGCACACAACCACTCACAGCGGCTCGATATACGATGCAATTAAGATTATTTATAAGAAATAATCTATGTGGCACGCGCGCGTGGGTTTTTGTTTTGTAACAATTATTTACTTTGACCTGTAGTAAACTGCTAAGTT
>DWNY01001154.1:0-13336 GCA_018250635.1 Telegonus apastus | reverse complement strand
TACTTAATAATACTTGTTTTAGACAATAAACAACTTATAAGTACTTTTTGACATAAATAGTTCTTTAAACCCAGTGACTATACAACATCATTCACAACTTAACATCACATGTTATCGCATCATTAGAATTATAGTAATAGAAGTGCAAAAATTACAAAACTGACTTATGTACAAATTACGATTTAAAAAGTTTTAAACTATTCTAATACAAAAGTGACGCTCATGTTACTTCCGTAAATTCCGCTAGATGGAATTAGTATCAATGCAGATTGAGAGAGAATGAAAGGCAACTCATTTGTATTTTGTAAATGTATTCTTCTCGAATGCATGTTAATTGGACTTAAATCATTATAATTCTAAATATGCGATATGTTTTTATTTACACACTGTCATAACACCAGCCAGTCCTCCTTTATGATATCCGATGCTTTTTCTGCTATCATTATAACCGGTGCGTTGGGATTACCACTAATGATCGTCGGCATTATACTAGCATCTACTACTCTCAAGTTTGCTACGCCATGAACTCGTAATCTAGGATCCACTACAGCCTCTTGATCGTGCTTCGGACCCATCTTACATGTTCCTGTCGGATGGTATATTGTAAACGTGAAATGTTTAAGACTACACTCCCAATATTCGTCGCTGAAGAGAACATGATGTTGGCAACCTGGCAATGGAATCGTATGGGGACGAGATCCATACCGCTGGAATGCTGTAGTATTCGACAAAGCAAAGGCTATTTTTATCCCCTCGGTGAGGACCTGAATGTCTTCCTTATACGCGAAGTAGTTTGGCTCAATTGATGGCGGTTGGAGAGGATTTCTACTTTTAAGTTTAACCCATCCAGAACTCTTAGGACGCAAAAGCAAGGGAAGTATAGTCCATGTCTCGGCGTCTTCTATTGGTTTGTACACGGTATTATAAACTCTGTCCCGTAAGTTCAAGATCTTTCTGATCTGCTCCCCACCATCAGAGTTAACAGAACTGGGCGCAAAGTGGAATTGAATATCGGGCCAGTTGCCTGAAGTGGGTGCGTACTTTGTGTTGACGAAAGCAAGACCTTCAACGCCTTGGGTCGTCATCGGTCCTTTTTCATACAGAATGTAGTTCATCGCCACGGCGAACGTTTGAAAACGGTCCTTTTTAAATGTAACTGGTTTGTTAACGACGAACGTCAGGCCGCCTAACCCAACGTGATCTTGCAAGTTGTGACCCACTTTTAGGTTAGCTACGAGCGGAATACCGTGCTCTCTTAAATGGTCGGCGGGTCCGATTCCACTCAACATCATTATCTTGGGTGACGCTAATGCACCTGCGGACAAAATTACCTCGCGTTTTATTCTTACTTTGTGTTTTTCACCGTTCCGTATAAACTCTACGCCATAAGCTTGCTTTTTGACGGGGTTAATTAAAATACGTGTCACAAAAGCGCCCAACGCGATATGCAAATTACTTCTTTGTCGGACAGGTCTTAAGAACGCCTTTGCTGTACTACATCGGCTTCCACGTCGCATTGTGGCCTGGGTCAACATAAAACCTGTCTGTTTCTCGCCGTTTATGTCCCGAAAATCGTAACCGAGCTCCATTCCTCCCTTCAAAAATGTTACTGCTAACGGTGTTCGCCAAGGTGCCTCTTGTACAGTTAAATATCCACCTTCTGAATGATATGGCGTGTTTACCAAATATGGGTTACGATTGTCTTCGGATTTTAGAAAATATGGCAGTACTTGATCATATGACCATCCAGGGTTACCCAATGCTTCCCACAAATCATAATCATTTCTATTCCCTCTAACGTAAACCATAGCGTTAAGAACGCTAGAACCACCGAGTACTTTCCCTCTGGGCCAGTTGCAGCGATCACCGTTCATGGCAAGACAGTAAGAGCGATTGTTTGATGGTGTTGTTTGGAATTTCCAATCCATATCTGACAGTTGTGTGTATCCAGCGAGCGCAGGAATATCTGATATCTCAGTCTCATCTTGTCCAGCTTCCAGAAGAAGTACAGTCCAGTTTCCAATCTCTGATAGTCGTGATGCCACGACCGCGCCGGCCGAGCCGCCACCGACTACCACAAAGTCGTAAATGGGCAATATCTGAAATGAGAGATGAACAATATTATTTACGAGTACGTACTTATTTGTACCATAGAAATTTAAAAAATGTATATTATGGAGTTTCTCTCGCAGTGTGTTCTATAACGTAACACCGCGAAGTGGCGATAGAGTAATTATTAATATTTACTTTCGAAAATAATTCTGTGTAGGATCTACTTTGAATAAAATATTTTTGTCATTTTTTATTTTCCTTATCTCCAAATACTCCCGTCAGTTACTATAATATTTTGTGAAAATGGTTAATTACAGAAGTTCATGAATAGCAGTAACCACTTATTCACGTAGCCTGCGTGCTCGTTTGCGGTCTATATTATAAAAAAGTACTTTAATGACTTAATATTTCCTTAAACAAGTTAAATGCGTTCACTTACAGCATTCACATCCGTGATGTAAGATTCCGGATCGTATTGCTGGTATCTGAAGTACGTGATCCCGATCGCCAGGAGTGGTATCAGACCCAGTACAGTGATGGGCGACGGTGCCAAGCTCGCCAGCGCCCCAGCCGCCTCCATTTCTACCTTCCCAATTCATCTACTACTATACTAATATTTACAACTTATCCTAGTAGTCTCAACTCTCCTATATCCAATTATCCAACTTTTTCCTCTGCTCCTCCTCCGATATTATCTTGGGAGTATAATTTCGAATGCCTGCCTTTTTTGTCGGGCCCGCCTTCAATTTGGCTTTCTCCGTATCGCTCAGGTAACTTTGGAGTCGTTCACTCTTTATCTCGTCTCTGTCTCCGTCGAATAGTTGAACTTTGTATCTTTTTTCTTTTGGTATCTTGACTGGTTTGTATAGTTCTTTGTTGACGTCCTTGTACTGGTCGTTTTTGTATAGAGACGAACAATAATAGTCGCTCTTGGAGGATCTGTCAGATCGGCATTCGTAAGCGCTAGATCCGCTTCTGTATCCGCTGCTTTCAGTGGATGAGTTATCGCTTTTAAAGCTGTCAGCGCTTCTTCTGCTTTTGTGTCTCTTGTAATCCTTTTCCTCGTAGCTGTCCGACCGATAGTTAACTGAAGTCCTGTACTGTATTGGGTCTTCGTACTTATTTTTGTAGCGCCTTACTGGGGCAACACCGCCGTGTGTGACGAATGACTGTTCTTGACCCATGGCTCGACACGCGAGCGTAGATGCCTTTCCGATGTTTGATCTCTGTAATGGTAATAAAAAGCAAGTTAATGATTTGTGGCTTGATAACTAGCGTTATTAATATTTTCTTATTTGTTTTCAGGTAAGACGTTGAATAAACTGTTGCATTGGGGGAGCGTTAATATGGTATGTGAAGTACATATAGTTGAATTAAATTATTTTCATTTCATTACCATCATTATTACCTATCATTGTTTATTACAGAAAAAAAAACATTATGATATTAAATTTGCATTGGCTTATTTTATATTGCGGAAGTAGCAATCAAGTTTGCAGTCCAACTGATGACAAATGGCCCTGCCGCCCGTGGATACTTGTGATTCATCCCAGATAAGATTAGAATTCTACCCGAGATCGACCTCAGATAATTACGTCCACCTTACCTCACCCTTCAAACTAGAACACAGCAGAGCTTAACGTTGATTAATCAAATTGTATTACGATTTTCGCTTAAACTTAATATGTTCCGTTAAACAAACGCGTTATTAATTATTTAGTTTACGAAAAAGGAGTATGTCAGTGAAACGGTCACCGGCGACCGAAATTAAGATGCGAGTGAAATTCAAACTGGTTTTTTTATAAACTCTTGCGGTATAGGCGTGTTTCTACAAATAAATATCACTTGGATTTCATTACAATTATATTACGTGAAATGTTAAACGGGTATATTTACGAGGAGCAAATTAACACTATTAAAAATAAGCATGTCATTGTTATATTATTTATGCAATAATTCATAAAATGAACGGAAACATTCAAGTATATATTTTCTTTTATTCAGTAGATTATTTTATGAATCTAATTTTGAAAATAAGTGTCTACATAAAATGTACTTCTTATTTATAATAAATTTGTCTGTACACGTTAATATCAAATTAACAGAAGTAACAGTTATTTTTTTCGCTTTGAATTATTAAATAATATGTCTAACACTAAAGTATGAAAGTCAGTAAGGAGTGAATGTCCAGTATTAAACGTTATATAAACATTAATTGTTATTTGCTAGACATGAATTTAATGACGATAGTTGTCTTATATCTCACGATACTTTTAATGATTCCTTTCTTTGTTAGAATATTTTTCATAACGTTATAAACATCATTCAAAATGGTAGAACTAAGTGTTTTCAAAGTAGTTCAAATTCAACCTCTCAATAGCAGGCTCCTAGGTTTCCAGGCACACACCTCTGTTTCTCCAAAGCTTTGTTCGTATTAAAAATTAATTAATAAAATCACCCCTAATTTTAAAATAGTTACCTGCCTCTATTTTTGAAATCTTACTTGCGTCTGGGTTATGGCCCAGTCCGCTAAACGAAAATACTGGATTGCAAGTGCAGTGGACTACGGCCAAAACGCCTCTCACTCTGAGAAGACACGCTTGCTCAGCAATAGGTCAATACCAAAGACCTTCGACAGACCACCTCACTTGGTAAGAATTGAAAAAAATCTGAGTTCTGCTAGAATTTACATGAATTTTGAATAAATTACCTAAATGTGTATATCTGTTTAAGCCTTCTTGTAACACACCATAGTACGACTAAATAGGTGTACGGTGTGTGTTATTTTATTGTGTACTCTATGAATAAAACTTAGAACAGTAAGTCAGATACCAGGTTCAGATGATATATAATCTCCTAGATTGTTAGAAAACACTATAATATTAAACTTTCTCCTTAATATTGCGTTGTTTCCATTATTGACTTATGTCTACAGATATTTTCTCTGCTAACGGTTATTTAGCTATCCATACATCCATCAGCCTTTGGAGATCCGTCAGTGGATATAGGCATCCCCGAATGGAGCTTTTTGCCAGTAGTTACTGCATCTGACGAAGTTATAAGAATATAATATTGTTGTTGTATTCTTATTTCATTATTATTTATTACACATTTTTACTTTTTATATATGTTATTTTATTTTGAGTTGTAGAAGACGACAAGTTGTTGTGGCCACAAATTGTCGTGTCTATTAAGTCGAGTTCTATATTAGGTAGCCCCTAATTGCCTAGGAAAGAGCCTGATTGGCACTACGCAAGGGAAACTCGATTTTTCCCCCAAAATCGAGTATCTTTTGAAGATTCCTAGAAAACAAAATAAAAAAGTTACCGCACCTGTCGTGTGTTGGTGACCGCAATGGGTGTTGATATTACACAGGAAAATTGTTGCCCATTTCTTTAATTTTATCCCTGAGTCACTTCCTACGACATCCAAGAGAAATTGTTTTTTTTTTATAAAATTAAAGTAGCAAACGATCATGCAGCCCAACTGATGGTAAGTAGCCGTTGCAATCCATGGACAGATGGTTAAACCTCAGATAAACGCACAGCATTGCCTGATTTCGACTACAGTTGCTACTTGAGGACTAAATTGAAACGCCTCGGATAATTATGTCTCCCTTATCACACCCTGCAAACCAGAACACAGCAGCTCTTAACACTGCTGTTGTATAATAATAATAATTTATTTATTTCAGACTATAGGGTTGTCCATATTATTGTTAGTATACAATTTGAACTTAACCTATAAAATAAATAAAAAACAAAAGACTATCACACTAATTAAAGAATCTAGCGTCTATTGGCGCCGACGTGTGCACTATTCCAGGCTCTCCAGAGAGGGCTGTCCAGCTTATACGCCAATGTGCTGAGGAGTGTGTTGGTACTTTTTATGTTGTGGAAGTAGCAAACAAGCATGCAGCCCACCTGCTGGTAAGTGACCACTGCCGTCGATAGATCAACCCCAGATAAGATCACAGTCCTACTTGAGGTTGGCCTCAGATGCGTTGCTCCCCTGAGGACTAACTTAATAGTTTGTCTAGGGAGACAAACTTATTAGGCGATAAGGTTATCACACCCTTTAAACAGAATACAGCTGCGCTTAACATTGCTGTTATAAGGCAGAAATATGTATGGCGGTAATGCCGTCGAAGTCGAACCACAAAGGGTTCTACCACCTTTGAGATATACAACTTTAAATATAATTTTATGGTAACGTAAAACATTTCCAATGATGGATATTTTAAGTATAATGTGAATAACAACTAAGAAAGATAATGTAGTACCTATCTGTAAATGTTCATAAACTAGAAACTTAATGGTGACAAGTTATTGCATGCGGTATTAAGGTAAAGAAGCAAACGAGCCGTCCTTCAAGGATAATGATCGTAAATATTAATGAAACAAAAATAAAAGGTATAAACCAACTCCGCAATAAAACATATTGCTCAACATAAGGTAGCGACGAAGAAGATTATTTATTTTAAGGTTCTTCGAAAATACTCGTATACCTAAATACTAGTCACGAGATTATTCTTATAATACTTAAGTTTACCGTCATAAAATGAGATTTTTTAAAAGGGATTCTATAATTTCAAAGATTTCGACCGAAATTTATAGACCTAACTCTTTAAAAAAAGCCATCAACCACTTAAATGTTTAAATACTAAAAGAACACACGTGACTATTTTACACTTTTTTTATTAACCTATAGACTTATCACTTCGTTTGTGATTATAAACATTATCCTATAATTATAGTAGTATAAAATAGTACAGTATTTAATATAAAAATGCGATTCAGTAGAACTAAAAAAACGTCGACGAAGGCAAATGTTTAAAAATGACGACGGAGTTTCATTACAAAGAACTAAAAACTTCAGCTTTCATTTTAGAGTCCACTCCGGCAAAAATGAAGTCGAATGTTAATAAGCCTTAAAATACTGAGTTTCTTTCATCAGTAATACAAACTCAATTCCACCTCCAAGCAATATCGCAAGGAAGCATTGTTTAATTGCGTTTATTTCTTCCCCGACAAATCTTATTAACTGACGCAATGTAAAGTACCTTTAGCAAATTTGTCTTTCCTTGTTATAGGGGATTTGGAAACATATGTATCACAGTTAGCTCCTAATTTCTTACCTTAAATAATACGTTGAATCTCTACGTAGTGAAAAATAAAAAGGAAATGGTGGTAGAACTCTTGGTAGTTAGACTCCGGTAGCACTACCCCCACATCTATTTCTACTTAATAACAGCAGTGTTAAGCGGTGCTGTTTTCTGGTCTGAAGGGTGTGGTAATGAAGACATACTTATCCGAGATATAGCAAGCAACGCATCTGTAATTAAGTTTAGGTAGAACTCTGATCTTATCTGGGGTTGTTTACAGATGTCCATGGGAGGCAGTGGTCACTTAGCACCAAGTGGACTGCATGCGGGTTGTCACCCCCAAATTATAAAAAAAACACGAAGTCGCTTCCCGCTATCTTTGAAACTACGCAACTTTTAATGCGGTTTGCATCAGTAGACAGAGTGATTCACGTGGGAGGTACTTATATAACTAGTATAACAAACTCTCAGAAAGGTTTACAATCAATCGGTTTATTCATCTTTATCATCGCATTATATATTATAGTTTTATATACTTCCATTACCATGAATGTTTGATAATCTCTCTATATCTGATGAAAGTTCAGAATTCAATACAATGCCTACTCTCTGTTCCAAAAAAGAATATAAGAAGAAGTATTTAATAGGTGACGGTGACATCAACAACCTGTGAATTATGTAAGCTGTAGGTAGATGAGTCGACGTCTTTACATTAACACTATACCCCGAATTTGCAAGGGTGCAAACTAGATGCTAATGTCTGGGCGAGCGAAATCACAGGTTTCTATTAGTTTGGAAATAAATGCAAAATAGAACGACGACTTGACACAGCTAAAAAGATATTTATCGCTCTGGTTGTACTGAGATCAAGGAGACAATGTTTGATTATATCTTTAAACGAGCAATTTTGTAGGTTCTTACCTAATTGTGTTTCAAGAATCACTCACGGAGACAATGAAAAATTTAATCTACGGTATTATCGAAGTAATTCATGATACATTCATAATTGGGAAAATATTTGAATGATTAGTATTTCTCTACTTCAACGAATCGTACGAATGCAACATGTACCTAATTACAATTCTGATAAAATCAACACTATTTTCCAAATAATTTTAAATAAATTATAAATGGAGATTTACGTTACTTTGATATTTTTGCTAACTCTGAATATTTATTATACCACTCGTTTTAGTTATACAAGAATTTAATAAAAGGCGACATTCAAATTAAAAAATATTTCGTGAGAGCAATAACAGTATCCCATTCTTACTCCGGTGTATTAGCAGAGGGGGTTGTATTGGGCTTTGGTATATAAAAGTAATTTTGACACAACAAAGGAAACCCTATTTCAACCTGCGACGTTTCAACCCAAAACCCTTTCTGCGGAAAAATGTACCGCAGTTATTGTTCAGTACAACGGATTTATATTTTCCTTTACAAAGAGCACAACGCTATTTATATTCTCGAAATTAAAAAATAACAGTAACGATAGATATTTTATATCGTGGAATTACAAAGGACTTTTTGGTTAATGGAATTAATTTCGCAGTAGCAATATTAAATGTTTTATTCAAGGAAAGTTTTCGGCTTTTTCCATTCAATTACATTCAACCATTATAACCATTGATTTTAACTTATAATAATATCACCAAAAGCTTCCTGCAACAAATTTTCACATAAATGTAACGTAATTCTGCCATCAAACAGAATTTACAATGCATAACCTTGTCTGTCGGTCACTGCTGGGTGAGGGAGGGTCTAGGAGGGTGAGGGAAATATCGCGCGTTTATATTAGGTCGGTGGTTTAACCGGATTCGTTAACCGAACTGGCTTGTTCGCATTAAATCGGTCACCGAACGCGTCGCCCGCATTCTGTTCATCCGGCTCTCACTCTCCGGTTCCCCGAATAACAAACAGTTATCACTGATTACGGCTAACCGGTATAACAGCAGAGTTTAGTGCTGCTATGTTCTTCTTTGAAGGATGTAAGGGAGACATCCTTAACCGACGCGTTTCTATTTAGCCCTCAGAGGTAGCAACTCATATGACCGACCTCAGGTACGGCTCTAATCTTATCTGTGGTTGATCATAGATGTCCATGGGCGGCGCTGGCCACGTACCATCAGGTGAACTGCATGCTGGTTTACTAGGTACTTTATTATTATAAGAAATGTAGGTCGGTTACCTAGTTTATCGTATAGCATATAAGCAAATAACAATTGGCGAAAGAACGGACATGCGCGGGAATGCCATTAATGATAAAACAATCAGTCTTTTAGGCATAAAATGACTTGACTCAATTTCAGACTCAACACTAAAATAAAGACTAAATTTTCGAGTCCTATTTGTTACAAAACTCGCTTTTGTCGTGTAAATGCGTCCGAGTCATTTTATTCATTAAAGCCAAAACTAAACGAATATACAACTTTTGTTGGTAAAGTGCATACTTTTGAAGTTTTCCTCGAGTTTGAAACATTTCCAGTAAACATATTCATAAACGAGCCCTTTAGAACTTTGTCTAGAAACACGGCAAAGTTTTAGCTTTTAGTAATACATCTTTTAAAAACCTATTCAGTCTTATAGACTAAAGTCTTCGACTTAGTTAAACGTCTAGTTAAGTCGTGAGTCAGTAATAATGAGGCAAATCATTTGAACAACGCTGAGTTTCTTTCATAACTATGTAAATTCTTATCCTCCTTCCTCTAGAGATTCAAAGAACATACCTATTACACATTTGATTTTAACCGCCTGGCATCACCAACGCCGTTAAATCACCGTATTATAACCACTCTTTAAAATACTTTAATGTATAAAATTTGGTCCTCTGTATGAATAGCTAAATGAATTATTAAGAAGAAATTATTTACATAATACTAGTATTAGCTAATTTATTCTCAATAATTCGGCAGGTTTTGCAAAGCTCCAACCTTTTAAACAAGCTATCGCTGGGGGCGTAATGAAAATTGAACCCAGAATAAAGTTCCTACGTTATTTAAAATTAATTTAGCCACGCTTGCTCTGCGCTGATTAATCTCACTACTATTTGGATAGTTTTAATGAAAATCTCTACACGTGTGTGACTCTATGTGTTGCTCAAATTTTAGGTAATTAACTCTTACCATATATTAAATACAGAAATAGCAATAGAACATGCGACCGATACGGTGTACCTCAGGAGGGATTGGAGTCCTATGTAAAATCAGCCACCTACATTGCTACCTCTGTGAACTAAATTGAAAGTCCTCACTTAAATGCCTCACCCTTACCTCACCCTTGGAACTAAAACACAACAGCGCTTAATACTACGATAATAAGCAAGAACCCCAAGAGATTCTATTACGTTCTATATTCAATACCAGTGGAGTTCGCCCAGTGGTATGAATTTCCCCCAGTCAGTTCAGGGGTTGAAACGCGCATAGTTCCACAATCCGTGAAGTTTTCAAGAGATCTACAAAGTTGAGCTTTATAAAGTTAGGTAGGGAGTTGAATAGATGACCTTTAGTGGCTAAATATCATGCGTGCTTCTAAGCTAGACAAGGACTAAGACATCGGACACTTTTATAATTAAATGATAGCAGTCGTTATTCTAGTAAATACTCCACACAAACTGACCGTACCTTCTCCTGCTAATCAGCATCAAATCAGTAGGGTACACTATAATAATTTGTTCGCCTAGTCATGCGTCGTTTCCAGTAATAAAAATGCATACAGATAAATGATAAGCAATTTAATTCCATACAAAGATTGCTAAGGACTTGTTTCACTTTTTGAGTGTGTATAATTTTAATATGTTATTATTCCGTAACTAATCAATAATCGTCACTGTTAATACGCTGAAACTGTACGCTGTATTGAATTTACCAAGAGCTTAAAGGATTATTTCATAGATTAATCGGCAATTAGTATTTAGATACAAAACAGATTAAAAAGTATGTATTAGGTACCTCAAATGATTAGGTAGATATATAAAAATATTGACCGTACAGTATTGAACGGACAAATATCGCGTCAGAAAAAAACCCAGCTTAAAGTTGGAAAACATTGTTATATGTATACAAATAAATAAAATTGAAGTGTCTGTTTGTCAGTTGTTATTAGGTATATTATAGCTACTACTTATATTTTTATGAAATAAAGTTACAGTTTTTTTAGTGAGAGTTAAACCGCGGGGCACATCTAGTCTTTAAATTAATAATATAAAGCGCATAAGAAATCCTTGCAAAATTATTGTTATGATGGCTTATAACATTAGAATTTTGGATATCGCTTGTTATTTAATCAACTCACGTAAATGACCCAAGGGACTGAAATTTTTTTCGGACAGACAATGAAGCGGATTTAAACGAAGGCTCTACCTCGTTCTAATAAATCACGGTCCCTAAAGATACTAAAATTTCGAGAATATATAACATTCATGACTTATTTTTTGGGATATTCTGATGGTGTTTTATCTGACAACCAATATTAACGTTATTATTTCAATGTACCAATAGTAAAAAGTTGAAGTATGCTGTTGTTATAAGCAACAGCGTTCTAAAGATCTGTATGTAATTGAGAAAGACGCAAGGATTTAAGTTCTATTGAGAAACTCGTAATCAATAAACATCTCCCTAACACTAAGTGCCCTGTAGTCGTCTTCAATTTTCATTCCACGCTTTGGCAATAAAGTATATGGAATATTTAAAAGCGGTGGGTAATATAAAACTGTCCAAACATTACCTACTCGTGTATCTAATGAATTTTGATACAAAACGTGTCCCTACATTAATTTCGAATGTATCTCTCTCGCCATCGAAGCAAACATACCGATGTAAACGGCAGAAGTAGATGCCATTACAAATAATTTGAATAGAAATATAAACCTAACACATAATAGTTGAAAGTTCCATAAAATCTTTTCATAAAATTTTAAAAAACTTCCATAAATATTTAGAAGTTAACTACTCTAACTAAAGTACATCTTCTTCAATTGACTCCACTCAATCTGGTGTGTACCATCCGAATCTGCCTCATCCAACAGCTTAATCCTCATCAGATTAAAAACCCATCTGTCAAAATATCTAATCTCTTTTCACTCAAATGGTGATTGTGATGGTGTTTGATAGTGATTAAAGATGGATTTCCAAGAAATCTATTGACAAATTTTACAAATTTTACATCAACGCGCATAGCCCCGTAGCTTGCGTAGATCTCAAACGATCTACGAAGTTAAGCAACGTTGGCCGCGGTCAGTGAGTGGATGAGTGACCGCTTCTGTGTTTCGGTGGGCACGTTAAGCCCGTTTAAGCTTGCTCCCGATTGTTATCATTGGATAGCAGTCGTTAAAACTCGTTGGCGGCCTTATGGACGGTTTGAAAACATTCGACACTTTTTGGCCACTAATCCATACCCCTTCATCAACACGCATCAGAGCAGCATGTTGGATTACGCTCCAAGCCTCCCCCAGTTTTGAGAGGGACTCTTCCCAAAATTGGGGGAGCAGCAGTGGGACATTAAAGAGATACGGTAAGACAGTTTGTATATCAACTGTCTTCTAATTAAAAATAGTCTACATGTACAATTGTACACAAGGTATTTTATGCCTAACGTTTTCGTATATAACATCTAATGCCTAAGAGGTTTACGGGAAGACACGACAAGCTCCGCCACTCATGTTGAATAGTTTCGAGCAGTTCGACTGAACTACATGAGACTAGTATCCGTACTCCAAAGCACCTACTCCAGCTGGATATTAGGCTCTAACACAGCTGTAGTACGGTGTGATACTTGTTTTTATGTAGCTACTTTAACGTAAGAACATTATGTTATATGTAAATTTAGTAACTTAGGAAAATAAAAAAATTTCCTATGTATTACATCACAATAGCCTAGTGGTTTCAAGTTCTGGCTCCAACTTTAAAAGCCCGGAACTCGAATCCCGCCCCTGATTTTACGTACTTTTGTGATTAAGTATTAAGATTTATCGTTTTCTTTAACAGTAAAGAAGAATATTGACAGAAAATCTACATGCCTAAAAATCTTATAAAAAACTTGACAAAGGTGTGTCGCTGACGTGGAAGATTATATCCTAAACTGTTCTCATTTTGGAGAAGACTGCGTTGTAGGACAATAATGGGTTGACGAAGAACTATTTATTTAGAGGTCAAAAGAATAATTAGATACTACGTATAATACAAT
>DWNY01001153.1:0-13338 GCA_018250635.1 Telegonus apastus | reverse complement strand
AGTACTAAACGGTCATGCAGCCCACCTGTTGGTTAGTGGCCACTGCCACCCAAGGACATTTGTAATCAACCACAGAAAAGATCACAGTCCTACCTGAGGTCGGCCACAGATGCGTTCCAAACCCCTGAGGACTAAGTTTTAACACCTCGAATAAGTATGTCTCCCTTAACCCACCCTTCAAATCGCAACACAGTCGCGCTAAACACTGCTATTATTATACAAAAGGTTCTACCAACTTCAAAGACTTTACTATCCTTAATACTTATATTATGAAAAAAATAGTACAACCACCACAACTACATCTTCAACTGATTTATAACAATCATTGCTCAGTACACGGTTCACGGAGGAGCACACGCCTGACAGGACGCTCAATACGCTTTGACTTCGACTGGCATGGATGTCATAACTGGGCGATGCAGTTGAGTAGCTTTGTCTATATAAACTCATATTATTTAGAACACACAAACAAATTTAATTGAAACAATATGTAAAAAGTGGGGCATAGTGAATCATTTCGTTTGCTTGTATTCTTGTATGCTTACACAACAAGGTGTAAGCGGTTGATAACAATCATTGCTCAGTACACTGTACACAGATGAGCACACGGTTGATAGAACACTCAATATGCCTAAGACTTTGACAGGCGTGGATGTCGTAATCGAGCCATGCAATCGAGTACCAATGTACGACATTATTCACTTATTTAATAAAATTAAGTTTTTCATGCCGATTTTATGCTGGTTTAAATATTGGTTTGATTTAAGACTGAATGATGATACCATAAGTGTTATCTAGCTTCTGGCTAACAGCTTAATATTTAAATTCCTTTAAATTTAATGCAAAATTAACAAAAAAATATAGCAATGGTAAACACTACCCGTGAGCATATCTTTATGAAACTGTTAAAGAAAACACCACAGTATGCAGTTTTAGGTTTCATTCGGCCACTTTTAGCAACTGATCAATAATTCAATTTCGGATATAGACATCTTGAAAAAATCTATGTATATACTTTGCGGAAATGCGCGGGTATTTATTTATTCAGGAATAAATGAAATATGACAATTTAGACGACAATAATGTAATCATAATTTATAATAGTAGTAAATGTAGAAATATTCTTCACGGGATCAGTCTATATAGTATTCTTGTTCTAATACCTATATTCGGATTTACGTTTCTATAAGGTTTCCATTATATTGGATGGTAAGCTGAACTGACCCTGAGACATGGAAGGGAAGTGAGAAATACCAACATGAGAACATAATTCTTAAATCACAGCGTAAATTAATAGGAGGCATAAATAAAGCAGATAGCCATCAATGCGATGATTTATGTTCCTTGTAGTTAAGTGTAAGCGCCATTTGTGCGTACGTAAATGATTTAGAGTAGCATAAAGTCCGCTATGAAATATCAAATTTGGTGTAGTCGTTGATCGTGATAATTATTTAGTGCCACCCATAAAACTTGTTTGATGAAAAGGATGGCAAGTTTTACAAAATTGATGTTATAAATTACCTCATTCAATTAATAGCTTTTATTAGCATAATTTTATCATTTATGTAATATGTGCTTAAATATAAGAAAAGAGAATAAACGGATTTTTTTATAAATTTTCGTTGACCTACAGTGTTAGTTTCCAGAATTTGATCCTTTAACTGTTTTTGATGGCGCAATAATATAGGGTGCTTTTTTCAGGATTAGGAAAACGATATTTTTCAAATGTAGCTATGTAGCTTTTATCAAATTCACTGTAATAGGTTTCAGAATTTTTTGCAATACTTTATAGATTATCATTTGACCATTCACATGCTTTTAAAAAAATCTTTCTATATGTTAGTAGGTAGGTATTTGCATAATGATGACAGTACTTGGAATACACTGAACATTGTATCATAAAAGTTTAATAATAGGCATGACGAAGGTTCTATTATTCCAATAACTAGTCGAAAAGAACATTATTATTATCTTACATATTGGAAGTGTATCAATACATATTGCGTCTTCGCACATAACAGTACAATTCACGTCCTAGTGAACGTTCCGTGCGTAATCACTCATGTTAATTAACGGTCCATTCAACCAATACTCCAGTGAAGTCATCCAATGATGACCAATTATATGTCAGAGATCATCTCTGCCGACAATTGAGGCCTAAACTAGCTTGAGTTTGGTCGTAATAACACAGCTGCTGTTTATCTGTAGTAGTATTGATGTTTATTTTTAGACTTGTCATTAATTTAAAACAATTATCTTTAATAACATACTGACTGACAATGCGCAGCTTAAATTGGTTGATTCAAAAACGTTACATTTGATACTGGAGTTACTTATATGACGGATGTGATCACTAAGATTGTATTTTCAAAATTCATTCACAATATTGAATTGTTTCCTTTTTTATTCGTTTTTCAAAATGTTGTGTTTTAGGTTTATCAAACTGTTACTTGTTTTTTTTTTCAAAATTATTATATTATCATCGGTCCTTGACAAGTATGCAAAGTTTTAAATTAATCCGACGTTTCAAAGTCGGTCAAAGTTTCCGTTACATTGTCGCCAACCCATTATTATCTCGCTGCTGGGCACGCGTCTTCTCTCAAAGCGAGACGGCTTTTAAGCCATAGTTCACCGCGCTGGCCAAGTGCGAATTGGTAGACTTCACACACACCTGTGAGAACATTTTTTTTAAAGAACTTTCAGGTGTGCAGGTTTCTCCACGATGCTTTCCTTAGCCGTTAATGAAAGTGATAATTAAATGTCTAATACACACATAACTTCGAAAAGTCAGAGGTGCGTGCCTGAGATTTGAACCTCAGACCCACCGATTGAGAGGCCGAGTTTCAATCATTTGGCATTCCGTTAAATACAAACATACTATAATATTTTTATTTGGGTTTAACTTAAGGTGGAATTTCGATCAATACGACGGGTCTACTAGTCATTATCAAAATTTAAAATGACAAAGTTGTCATTATTTATTTGCTAGTGTCATTTTTAAAACGTAGGTATGTCACTATTTATTTACTGAAAATTTTATTATTTAAAAACAATAAATCGATACACGCAAGGAAATCAAATGGGTTTACATAATAAAAAAAACATAGTTATAATGTAACTGGCAAACATAGTTATCAAGTAAAATATTAAAATTAGCACTTGTAACGTAAATGTTTCCGGGCGTCTTCTAATTTCAAAGGTCTTTCCGAGTCTTTCCCAACTTACTTCGTGGTTAACATCCCGGGTCAAGTGGTTATGTAGCGTAGTAGCTATGTAGCAGTTGCTTGCAGTAGCGCAGTGATTAAATATGCTAATTACCTCCTTGCAACGCAATGCTAACGTAGGCCTTTGACCTCCATCAACTAGAAATAGAAATAGAACTTGAAATAGATTTGTAATTTAGTACCGAATTTTCAGTTATGCTCATTATAAATGATTTATGTTCAGGGTCTGTTTAGGGTTAAGTTAGGATTTGTAGATGCTAAGAGTGCAACGCGACTTCGGAAGTGCTACAGGCATACTTATTACATCTTAGTGTGAACCGTGCTTATTGCGTTCCAAATATAAAAGAAGTATGCTATGAAGTTAACATTAACCATCTTGTTTTGACCTACGGATACTGAATATACCTCTGCTTTACAAAATAAAGAATTATCCTTAAACAGTTGTACATAGAGTAAGTATATATGGTAACACTATGTTTAGAAGCCTCAGTACGTAAAACCTTTCTTGCCTGTTTTTTTAACATATTCATTATATATATATTACAACCATTAAGGACGCCTCAGCTAATATTTTGCAAGACCACACACAAAGGTATCGTAGGTTATTACTAGCGATAAAATGATTCTGAGATTTCACAACTAGCTAGCTGTCATGATCTATCCGATAATCTTGTTTAATCAGATATGAGATGACGGATTATGCATAAATTTACTTAGTACCTACTCATAAAGGTTTAACAATAAAAAGGTATGACTTAGTTTTATTAATCAGGACATGATAAATGTTAAATTGTAGCTATTCATATGTTAAAACTGTATCAGCAGGTAATTTTGTGACAGGATTTCAAACCACCCTAAAAAATTAATAAGTTAAATTTTGTCAAAGAACGTTTAATGCTTTTAAAATTAACTAATTCATTTTTACGGAGGTTGCTATTAATAACCGGTAATAATAAAGTTTAACTTGATATGCGATTTTATTGACAATTTTACGAAATACCGATTACGCATGAGATGTAGTAGGTACTATAGAGTGAATATCTTTACAGGTTGATAAACGTAGGTATTTTTATGCTAAATTAGAATAAATATATATCCTTGTAATTTTAATGAAATGCTAAATCTAAATCTTAAGATATTTTTACGATTTCTTTGAGTATCATTATATGGTAACATTCACTTTTATTTTTCTAACAAAGGACTCTTTCAGAACGGCTATGCTCACAAAACTGATTACATTAATGAATTTTACATGAATCTATAGAATATTCGTTAACAAAGCACCCAATCTCTACACTCCACAAAACCCACAAAGAAACTCACTAGCCCGTAACTAAATCACGAGATAAGACTTGTGCTTGCAATAAAAATGAATCTTAGATTTCGCAAGTGCGGCCTGTCGTGATGTTCGAGATAATGCTATAATCAGATGGAATAGACGCGAGTTGCATAGCCAGAGCGGAGGCTGTGTACATACAAATACGGGCAGGCAGGGCAGATAAGACTAATTCTGTACGTGAACTTGACGTTGGGTTCAAGAAGGTGCCACGCTTAAAATATCTTGCAAACATGCACAGGTTTAACATGAGTTTTTGGGAAACATAGGCTCAGAAATAGCCGCTTTATAAAGTGAGTTTTTGTAGTACACTTTTTAAAACTATTACTCAAATATATCGGTTACTTATTTAATAGTATTTAAGTACGTACGTAGATATTTTTGTTTGTAAGTACTTTGACTAGCTAATAGAGCTGGCTGTCGAATAATTTTATGGCCTCAGAATTGGAAATTACGCTATCCATAAACTTAGTTTTTTTTCATGTTATGGAAGTAGCATGGAAGAGCATGCAGCACACCTCATTGTAAATAGCAACAACCGCGTATGGACATCTGTAATCAATCTCAAATAAGATCAGAGTCCTATCTGAGGTCAGCCACAGAGACTATCCCTGGAACTAAGTTGGAACACCTCAGATAAGTATATCTCCGTTACCACACTAAATATTAAACCTTCTTGGATTTACATTTGTACTTTCTAAAAGTAAATAAAATCGAAGCATTTACTATCCTACAACCCGTAAAATAGCAATATATCTAATTGGAATCAACAACAAAAATATATTTAAGAAACGATAGCAATAGATATGGAAAATTATGAATAAAACCGCCCATACGCTATATTATACCTCATCAAAACACAGCAGGCTTCCGTATTTTACTATTTTGTTTAAAGCACATTTACTCCGAACTATTATGTAAGCGTGTCCGTTATATCGTAAATAAAATCAGAGCAAGTTTATTAGCAGCTTTAAAGGTAAATCTTCTATAAACCTTAAACTCGTTTAACCAGTGACTTAGGCCAGTACCGCACTATGCAATTTTTATGCAACTACTATTTATTTTCTAATTGCGCGCAAACTATTATCGCCAAAAAAGCATGCAGACAGTTAAGGTAATTTAGTAAACATCCTAGCTATAAGATCGAAACGACGCAATTATTGTACCAAATTATTGATCTGCCATCCAGATTGCTGTTAATGTTACTATTACTGATATAATATATACTATACATAAAAATGTAATAAAAACAATGTTTTCAAAGGCCTTTTATGATTTTATGTCTACAAATAATATAATAATCCAGACATATTCTGCACAGTGTCTGACGTGAATATCGCCTAAATCTTGTTTTGCTTTTGTCGCTTTTTCAAGTTTTAAAATTAATTGATCTCGAGCAAAATGCCGATAAATTATTATGAAGTGCATAAGCCCGTAATATGTATGTGTGATTGCATCTAGATCAATTCACAGCAAGATCGAAAGATCCATAGATTAAGCTGTTGACTTTTCAATTACGGATTGTAGATACCGACATTCTTTGAGCATCGTAAAAAGTGGATCTTAGTTGTAGTGAAAAGTTATAATATGTCTATGTTATTCAGCATTGATTCATTGACTGTTTTATGTCGTTTAAATATCTGTAATTTTTAAATGGTTTCTAATGTGACAATTCTACAACTACCTAATAAAAACGAGATAGCAATGCAATGCATAAATAATGGGTGTTATAAGAAATAAGATAATTTTGTATAATGATAATGATATTTCTAAGAAGCGTTGGTACTAGGGTAACATGAGCTCCAAGCATTTCGGTTACAACACTGGCATCCGGTGAATGTATCGACATCGCGTCGTGGGCAGCGAGCGGGAAGTAAATTTGATGAAATATGTAGACAGACGGTGATACAATTTCCAATAAATAATAATAGGAAGCCGCTTACGATTTATTATCCGCTCAGATTGAATCACTATTGCGAACTCACAAACAAGCAGCGCGATAAATAAATTGTTATTTCGCCTACCATTGATTTGTTCAATCCATAACACAGGGATGTTTACAATGTGAAATTGACAACGAGGTTAAATAATATATTTGCTGTTTAAGTTAATCCATAACTATTTATTTGTGATTGTCTAGTAATCCTACCCGTTGGGAGAAAGTCAGGTCAATCTATTAAAATGAATTATTAATTTTTCATGTTCCTCCAACACAACAACGCAACACAAAAAACCCAGACCTAGTATAGAAATCTAAATTCATCATTCATATCAAATTATAATGTAATGTAATATTCGTCTACTTGACGATTATTACATTACATTTCATTTCTTTATTGCGCTATTAACCCATTTTTGTCGACGGTAGCTCATTAACAAACCATTAAGCCTAAACTAGCGGAGTCAATTAAAAGCTCAATTTGTCTTAGTTACGCCGTATATGTCTCGGCGGAAATTAAAGCGAAACTTTAACGGAAGTTCGCAGCACATACAATGTAAAAGTCATGGTACATTTTACTTTCTTTAACGGATAGCTCATTTACTGTTAAGTAATTTATTTAAATCAACAAAAAACACGGAAAAGAAACAGCATAACCTAATCTGAAATGAAAGATAATAACAAAGTAACACGGTGTTACTAAAGCAGTGATAGCCTAATGGTTGAAACTCGGCCTCTCAATTGGGGGGTCCGAGGTTCAAATCCCAGGCACGGCCCTCAGGACCAGGCAGACCTTTGACTTTTCAAAGTTATCTGCGTAAAAGAAATTAATTATCACTTGCTTCAACGGTGAAGGAAAATATCGTGAGGAAACCGGCATACCTGAGAGTTTAAAAAAAAAAGTTCTTGAAAGTGTGCGAAGTCTACCAATTCGCACTTGGCCAGCGCGGTGGACTAAGGCCTAAAAGCCCTCTCACTTTGAGAGGAGACCCGTGCCCAGCAGTGGGACAATAAGTGTTAAGTTCACAGGAAGAATCAATCCTATTTAGAGTTGATCACTGATGTCTGTAGGATGGAAGTGGCCTCTTGTCACCAATTGGACATGATTCCATGATTAATGATGGATGATTTCCATGTACTACGTTTTAAAAAAAAAACAATATTCAAAGGCCGTATATGAAAACTACGAGTATGTACAACATCCTTAAAAAAGAAAGACTTTAAGGTTTGCGCAGTCACAATACGTTATTTAAATATAGCCAAATATTCGTTATTCACCATTATATTGTAGTTATACTCGTATTTAGCAATCAAAGCATTTTAAAGAGCCCTAACTTCAAATGTACAACAATCACTTCAACCCGATTCTTCGGCAGTTGTTACAAAATCTGCTGCCAAATTTCTGTTCCACGTATGTTGCACAATCATAACCTTAGTATATATCAGTGGTTCTCAACCAGGGGTCCGTAGGAACCAAATAATAGTCGACGAAAGATTTTATTCATTAATAATTAATGTACCATAATAGGTGTTAGTTCTAGAATTTCCGAATCTCAAAAATCCCACCTATTCAAGTTATACTAAAAATGTTACGCTTTATTGTAAATTTCTATTGAGTTTTTTATTTAAATTTATTTTCCGATGAATTCAGTTTTTTTAATGTGCATTTTCATCACGATTCCTGTTATTAACAAAGAAATCTATCATGGTCCCTAGTACAAAAAAGGTTGAGAATCCCTGGTATATACGAATCAAAGAGCAATTATATAAACGAAGTGCTCTCAAATCAGCTTCGCATTGTTTACGGTTGACCAACCGGTCTCGTTTGGCCATATTTAATCTCTGACACAATATTTTCTACGCTCGACTAACAATGAGAGATAACAAGTTATTCCAGCGCGTTTCTAAAAGTGAAACAATAAAATTACTCAATCGAAGTTTAACTGATAGAAGTAGGCAGTGGCAAATGACTTCCCAATAGTCATCATTATGACGACTAAATTCGGGATATATAAAAATCCAGTACGATTTTTGGGGAACTAAAATGATAGACTAACTTCAAGTGATAAGCATTGCTGTGTTCTAGCATTAAAGGAAGTTTTAAGGTAGAGATATTTATCCAAAACATAACTTAGTTCTCAAGATAGCAGCAAATCTGTGATCGAATTTTGGATTAACTGAATATTTCCACGTGCGTTATTAATATACATATATGTATGTTTACTACTTCTAACATATAACAATGATGGTCTCTTCTCTATTTTAGATCAAGCAAATTCCGCGCACTAACTACCATATAAAAAAGAGATAGATATATCTTATTGAAGTGGATAGCCATACATATATTAGGTAATTTTACTCAGCAAGAGTGCATGCGACCAATTAAATCCGTTGCAGCCGAATATAACGTAATTATTAATAGGTAGTAGTAGATTATTTACCTTCTATTCAAACGTATTTATTACCAATTTGATACATTCAATAGGCACTTACCATGGGCAAATTAAATAAAGGTCAGTTTATGTAATCACTTGAAAGTCATGCGGGTAAAATGATGGAGATATAGGCACAAATATCTTTAGATCATTTATTAATGTCTTGTTGCTACAGTTACGTGATGTCACCTTTATTGTCGTTCATTCTTACAAACAGCATATTTTACTAATGATAAACGAAGTGTCGCCTCTTGTTCATATCCATTACCTATACCCATTATGTTCTTACAACCTTCAAACTACCGATTAATCATCAGTAACCAAACGAGAAATAGGAGTGTCTACAGAAAGATACAATTGTAAACATTGCAGCAACATCACAGAACAATTGGCGTTGGTTGAATCAGTAATAGATCCGAAATTACGTAAGATTGGAGAAGGCATACAATCCGTACGACCGTTGTTTCAATTCCGATTGTTCGCTGCAATCATCGGTAACAAATGCTCTCTGACCCGTCCTTTCATTTGTCAAATAAATGGGACGAACTCATCAGGTCTGTTTGTATTGAAAAGATCTGTAGTATTTGAACCGTAGTTAAAATAAACGGATTGGTCTTGGATGTCTTAACTTAATTAACAAGGTAATTTTTCATCAATTCACTTTAGCGATAATGAGAACATAGTATTAGTATTAGCTATATAGAGGAAAAACAACTGTATATGTATGTTAATGTATTATCGCTGTTATTTTCTGCGTTGAAGGGTAACACAAACGTGTTCTACTTTAGTCTCTGACCGACCTTAGGTAAGTCACTAATCCTACACGGATTTAAATACAAATTTAACAGATGGCAGCGATAATTTACTATGAAACATGTTTGTTTGCTTATAAAAAATACAAAAAAACTACAAGGTATTATAATTATGACAATCAGATCTTCTTCAAAACTGACGCAGTACTATATAATAAAGAAGTGATCGTTCACTGTTATACACATTAGAAAGTGCATCTAACAAACGATTCGCACCAATTTAAATACAGTTAGTGTTTAAAATCCAATCATTACGTCTCACTGTTTGATAGTCGAAAATTTTGAACGGTATAACACCTAATTACCAAATGTGTAAAGTACTTGAGGCATAAATTCTAACGTAGCCATTTCACGTCATCGCCCAGAGCGCCATAGATAATAAGCTCAAATCAAGCACAATAATTCATGCGGCAGTGTTTAAATTCACGTTTGTACATTAAAACACGCAAGCCGTAACGAGACGGTGGCGTCAGTTCTCACGCTAAACGTGTGATCTGCAGTAGCTAAAGGGAAGCTTTAAAAATGCTACGAACTACACCCTGATTTGGTATATGGAGAGTTGCCTTTAATTAATTATTTTTCTTATACTATTGTCTTTTTACGTTAATATTAAAATAATCCGATTTATTTGTTGCAGCTATGCCATTGTATTGTTCTATAATGGCACCTTAATCGACTTACTTGTTGAATTAATATTAATTTGATGTAAATGTGTTGTTTTAAGGGTTTTGTAGAGCAGTGATAGCCTAATGTTTGAAACTCGACCTCTCTATCGGGAAAACGTGGTTTAAATTTCAGGCACGCACCTCTCATTTTTCCAAGTTATGTGTGTATTAGAAATTAATTGTCACTTATTTTAATGTCAACAGCATTTAAAATAACTTCTTTTGTTAATTACTTCATAGTAGGTAATTTATTTATTTGTACACATTCCAAATATTGAACGCGGTATTAATTCACAGATTTGTTCGGCTATTATTGTAACTGTACAATCATTATTTCCCATAACTAACTGTAGATACGGTGTTTAAACAACGCAATCTAATTGAAGGTTTCATATTTGCTAATAGCTTGATAGACTTGTTATTCTGTCCACGAAGCTAACAATGCACAGAGTAGATAGCCGCCGATCTGCCCGCGCTCCATCGCTTACGCTCCCCGAATGATAACTGTACGGCAAAGCGTAACATGAGATACCATAAATTTTTCCCATACACCATGAGAGTTCGTTAAATCGCCGCATTATGTTCCATACCTCGCAACAAGCCTTCCGGCAGTTTGTTTGTGTCCACTTATCAATTTCTCACAAATCGACGGTCACGATTTCACATGGATAGAATCTAAGTAAACGTGTAATATCACTCAGATTTGGTCTAGAAAAATGGATTGTCGTGCTCAGTGAACCGTTCCGTGCGTCCGTTAGGCCATTCGGTGTACAAGTATAATAAATCGTAGGCGCGATCGCAAATATGCTTACAAATATGTACAGAGCTGATAACTCTGGGCTCTACAACTAAATAAGCCACAATTGAATGCCTTATTTACATGCAACAGAACAAAACTATCGACTGCTCCCATAAATTGACACACTTATCAGTGCGTGCGAAATGTAACGGAACTAATTGACAACAATGGTATAATGATAGCTACGTATAGGAAAGGGCATCGACGAACGAACATTACGTAGTCTTTGTGTAAACGAAGTAACAAACGGCGATGCTTTTTATCTTACGGTAATTAGTAACCGCTAATTATCAAATTTATGTAGGGATTCTTCCAAAGTTGAATCCACAGCTGTTAGAACATAAAAATGGGAGTGACGGAAACTCGAAGATCCCAAGCACTTTTAATAAGAGTTCAAGCGGAACCGTATATCGCAGCTACCATGCGAAACAGCCATTTATGTGTAAACTCGCACTAAAACTGGTCTAATGTGGCGTGGATCTAACAATAATAAATCTTTATTTATGGCGCCGGCCTGAAATCGCGACATCCCTCGCGAAACTTACCAGCCCGTCATTACTTACATATTTATTGCGTTAGCTTGTTCCGTAAATGCTGCCTGCGAAACATCGCCGTGTCGTTTATGTTAATTTATTCGCATTTCAACGAGACGCCTGTAAAATGCCATTATGCATTATCGTGTCTTATTTTTATATTTTATGTAGGTACTGTCGCGGTCGTGAATAATGTCTTTCTTTTGCCTGCATTGTGAGTAGATTCATGCACTTTTTGCAATGTCAACTTTGATAGAGTTCGTACTGTTATCGTAGTAATACATAAATATTTAGTAATGAAAGTCCTTCAATCCATCACTCAAGCTCATCATGGATATAGAGGCATATAATCCAACTGGTATTAAATGGTCTATAGGCACAAATTACGTATAAAAATATACAACAAAAAGTCACTTTCGACTAAAGGAGCAACCACAATCCATAACAAATGTAAACTAAATATGAACTCCTCATATATTATATGAGTAAATAAACTTGATACACATGAGACCAAAACAGTTGCACAACCTACTAGGAAAATAAAAAAGAAGATCGGCCATTTCAGTTGATTCACAAATAGTTTTGCAACTTTGAGCGCTGACTTGTTCTATATGGGTATCTTATGTTTGTCGAAATATTCCAGTCCTTTATTCCCACATGATAACATGACGCGTGCCCAAATTGCTTTATTATGTAAAAATGTTTGACACGCGTAACATTAACTTGTATCCTGAATACAAATGACAAAGGCACTTAAAAATGGGCCGTAACATCTGAATGTCCAGACTGAAGGAGATCTGCATTAGTCATCTGATCATAATCTGTAACGGTGAGCAACATAAAAGGTTAACAATTTATGTTGATACTTAAGCGGTAAATGCCCAACTATTAGCAAAATGATTCCAATAACAACATTTTTCTCGTAAATAAATGCATTTATTGTTGTTCTTTAATTTTTTGAAAGATTTCTTCTTTATGATGGTTCTGACATGAACCTTCTTTATATTTATATTATACCTTATCTGTAAATGGAACTCCATTCAATAACTTACTTAAAATTTCTTCGCAACTCTTAAAAGATTTTAATAATCCGTTGGTAAATTTTTGATTGATTGACGCCTTCCTTGATTTCAACCGCGAACATTAATTGTTATGGACATTAATAGCAAGCCACCGCATCCGTAAATATAAAATTATCATATTTAAAATAAAATAATCTCAACTTACAGAAACCACGTATTACCTATATTCAGCCTTTTTTCTTGAATTTGTAAGCAATTAATCGATATAACAATATATGTATTTGCAATCTCTATTTCAATCTAATATTATCTACAATATATAATATTATCTACAGGCACAGGAGTGTACCAAACACGTACTGTAGGAGACAATATATTTTTCTGTAAAATCGAATTGACAGGCACGACACGGGTGTCTCAGTGTCTGCGCGGCCGTACTAAGATAAAAACAAGTACAAAACATTAATACACATTAAACGGGAAAATATTATTATTTCTGCCACGACACATGGATTTAAAGTTTAAAAGGACACTTAAATAGGAATATAAATAAAGTTCATACAATTACGGTTT
>DWNY01001152.1:0-13338 GCA_018250635.1 Telegonus apastus | reverse complement strand
ATAAGAAACATTATCCCCTTTTATTAATAAAAAAAACAATAAATGTATTTCAAAAGCTACAATCTTTGGATATGCGCCATTTAGATAAAGAATATATTCGTGCTTTTACTGAATGAAGAATATAAAGTAGATACTAAGGATTATTACTAAACGAGCATTCACAAGACTCAGTACTACACGTACACATTAATCCACTATTATGTTAAAAGGATAAGTAAGCGAGCTATTTCAATACATTACCTCCACATCCACTTAACCGTCTCTCAGTCCGGCTTAGCAATTTATGAATTTCAGTCGTGTCCTCAACGAATAAGCATGACGATCTGAAATCGATCAAGCGAATCGATTTTTAGTCCAAACAATCGATTTTATTTTTATATTCTTGATTTTATTTTTATTTCAATAAATATTATTAAAGAAACTGAGATACGAGAAAACTGATAATCGATGTATTTTGCATTTGTATTGTTGGAATAACTACTTTAAATTAAATTTAATTGTATGTATAAAAGCTTTCTACTTTTTGGTATTGATCTGTTTTTTTCGACCACTTTGGTTGGGAAGTTATACATTCCTCTTTTTCCTATGTTTCTGGTAGGAAGATTTTTTTAGCTTCAATTTTTAATCTTTCGATTAATCGATTTAAAAGGTGATAATTTTTCTAAAACTGCCATCCCTATCAACGAGACATAATGTGACGTAATGGGGGCTGCACAGTGCTTTTATCGCGGCCCGCTTATTTATTTAATGTCGTGTACTTCTGTAATGGACAGTAAAATCGATAGGCGACGACACGTCAATCTAGGAACGATCGAATCCGCGATAGCTGCTAACGATGGTATCGTTGGTGCGCGCGCTCGCTGATTGTGGAATATTTTATGCAGATTATCTATTTCATTCTCATTTTTTTTTCTTTGTTCAAATGTCCTAATTGCAAGAGAATATGCAGTCAATTTTAAGGTAGATGACCACTGCCGCCAGCTGCTGCAGTCTGTCCTACACAAGTGCTTATGACCAGTGTTGCTAACAACAAAATAGCCTAGTCGCAAGACTCGACATCAAAAATCGCTGTATTTTGCATAAGAATTGACGACGAAATAAGGTAGCTCAGGATAATTATCGATTAAAATTGATTAAAATCTTCCCTTTAAACCCCTTGTTGCCATTAAATATTTGAAATATTTGCACTCCAAAAATCGCTAGTGCTTATTTAACGACTAATATTTTTTGGATCGCTAAGACCACGTCAAAAGCTGTCATTTCTATCGACAAAGTTACTATGTTAGCAACACTGCTTAACACTGTTGGTATTAGGCGGTAATAGATGAGGCGGTGGTGATTTCGGAGTCGAATCACATAAGTTACCTTTAAAGATGGATATGTATGATTATATTTATATCTTTTTAAATTCAAATTTATAGTTTTGGTAGTAATAATATTGATCGATTAAAGGATTTTTCATATGTGCTTTCCAGAACACATGAAAAAGAGGTTTTGAGCTACTATAAATAGCTAGAAAGGAACAGAGGAGATGCGAGCTTCAAATTTCGATCTAAATGTCCAGACAATATAGATAAAAGATCATTTTTTTCAGTACCAGTCCTCAATTAATCTTGCTAATCGTCGTGATATCAATCGTGTCTAAAGACGAAGGATATTTTGACACTTCAATGGGACCATATTGATTTATATCAGTGGACATTGGTCAATTTAATTGGCAGTAATACGGGTTTCTGGGTGTCAATTATAGCCAGATTATTTGCGATGGACGCTGCTTGACCAAAACATTAAATGCCCACTGATATTTAATGTGTTTTTTTTTTCATTTGCTCTTCAGTTATGGTAGAACCTCTGTTCTATGTAAAGTTGTTAACAGATGGCCATGGATGGCTGAAAGTACTAACCTAATGATAAGGTCGGAATGTAGCTCATTTGCTACTTATTTTTTTTTTATGAAATATGTACGGAAAAAAGCTATTGTAAATAATTGACGAAATGTCATTTTTTATAATACGGAAGTAGCAAACATCTTTGCAGTTCGCCTAATGTAAGTGGCCACTGCCACCTATGGACATCAGTGAACAACCCCAGATAACGTTAGTGTCTACATTACCTAACCATATACCTGAGACGGCTACGTTGCTACCCCTGAGGACTAGGTTGGAACATCTCGCAAATGTATCTAACCACATACTTAAAACAAGAACCCAGTAGCACTTAACACTGCTGTTATTAGGCAGAAAGAAATGTGGCGGTGGAGGCATCGAGTCAATCCACGGAGGACTACCATGATAAAAATACACGTAAATATTAAGTACATGCATTAAGAAGCCACGACCATATTTGAGTCTTATAGAATTCGACAACAATTGCTGGTATCACTGAGGATTAACTTAGTTTAATCTAATAATAATATAAAGAAGTATCTACATAAATTTGACTCTAAGAACAAAACTTAGTAAACGAATTTGGTTCGGTTCGTTTTTATCAAAGTGTTATCGGAAGCGATATTATTTTCCTTGACAAAGGAAAATTCGGCAGTAGAAACTTTAAACTGAAACGTAATACCGGTAACAAAGAGATAATAATGTGTAAACTTTATGAAAATAAGATAATATAATAGCTCGAGTCCAATCAATGTCAAAGTCAAAGGAGTTTGTTTCAATGTCGAACGCTTCAAGTGTTTATAGAGTGCGTCACAAGGAGGGTAGTGTTTAGCCAATGCGTGTATGCATGTGTGTGCATTTTTATCAACATCTACATACACATACCCCAGCTTGACGGATTTTCACATGTCATTGGATTTGTTGAAATTGTCATAGTGTCATAGGCTATAATCTATATATTAATACGTGAAACGAAAATTTGCGGTACTATTTTTCGAATACTGCGCGCACAGAGCAGAAGTGTTAAGCGCTGCTGTATTCTCGTTTGAAGGGTGAGGTAAGGGAGATATACTTATCCGAGGTGTTTCAACTTAGTCCTCAGGAGTAGCAACACATCTGTGGCTGACCTCAGGTAGGACTATGATCTTATCTGGGGAAGATGTCCATGGGCGGCAATGGCCACTTAGGTGAGTTGCATGCTCGTTTGCTAAAACATAAAAAGTCACACGTTAAGTGGGAGGGAGGGGGTCGACGAAGTGCGACATTGTGTGACGAACGGTGGGGAAGGGTCGATTTCGTGACGTCACATTTCAAAATAAAATATATTTAACCATTCAACAATAGCGCTTAACACACTCTACCACTGTACTTACAGAATCTAATTGACTATTTGCCCAATTATGGTGCCATATTTGCTACAGAGCATAATTGTCTTAACGATAAGTGATATTATCCTTTTACCCACTTAGTACAGAATAACACTCTCGAGGGAGCGATAAAAGATATTCAACTGGGGATAAAGAGCATTGAAAGAATTTTATAATTTGAAAATCGTTGTATAAAATAACAAAAGTGTCAAGTGCCACAATGTTAGTATGGGTGTGCTAAAGGAGAGACTTTTGGGAGGCCTTCCAATTTACTTCGTTCAAAAGAAGATTCTTTCCATAACTTTATGGGGACTATAAACAGCTCATTGTAGCTTTTGTCATATGTTGGCTGGTCTGTTTATTTCCCATTGCTGGGTTTAGGTCTCTCCCCATAACTTTGGGAGCTGACTACTTATCCAATCCAAAGTACATTGCAAGACCCTAAACGCTGTCTACACCCAAACCCCCATAGTAGGATTTTCTCCTACCTCGTCGTTGCCATTACAACACACAATAACAAATGCCCAAACACCCAGACCTAGAAACGGTATCTTAACGCTTTCTACACTCAAAGCCCCACAATAGGATTTTCTCCTGTCGTGGTTGCCATGAAAACACACAAAGGCAAATACACAAACACCTAGACTCAGAACAGAAATCTAAATTAATCATACAGATATCTGTCTGGCCGGGATTCGAACCCGGTGCCCACTGCGTGCCAGACCGGTGTGGTGACTACTCCGCCACCTGGGTCGTCCAAAGGAGGTTCCGGTGGCAAACGTGGACTACATGCTGGTTTGCTATCGAAAAAATTAACATAAAATATAAAAAACAACAAAAACAACATAAAAATTTCAGTAGTTCTTACGAACACAAAATATCACAAATTCTTAAGACACGAACTCAAATTAACCGTACAATTAAATCCATCCCGCAGAGCCAGGACTGATGAACCATTTAAGTAACAATCCATACAATTTTCAGCAAACAAAGGTTACGGAGTTCACAAGGTCGGTACCCCGGTGACTGGTTTAAATTTTATAGCTGAATCTTACTGCATACAGAGAGACGTTTAACTAAGCTTATGCAGTTGACACATTGCTAATTTAAACGGCTTTATTGAGATTTTATAGGTACTTGTTTTGAGATAACTCTTTGTTCATTTAATATTTGCTAGGTTATCATCTACGACGAATGAAAATTGTTGTCTTCGCGTTTGAAAAGTGCCGTTTAAGTGTGCGTATGGATTATACTTCTAGAATATAAGATAAATCTAGTTAATTTTGTGCGTCACAGCAGAAGGGGTTAAGCGCTCCAATTTTTTTTTCGTTTGTAAGTAACAAACGACCACTTGCATGCAGTTCATCTGTAAGTGACCACAGCCGCCCGTGGACATCTGTAATCAACCCCACAATCAACCTACCTAAGGTTGACCACAGATGCGTCGCTACCCCTGAGGACTATGTTGAAACGCCTCGGATAAGTATGTTTCCCTTATTACACCCTTCTGACCAGAACACAGCAGCGCTTAACACTGCTGTTATTAGACGAAAATAGGTGTGGCGGTGTTATCGCCGGAGCTGGACCATATAGTTTTAAAACCTTTGAATTTCATTCATGCATTAAAAAAAATCTAAGGTGATCATTTATTACCCAGATGAACGGAAGCGATTTTTTGTTTATTTCAACAAGAATCTTTTAGGTATCCATAATCGAGGATAATCCCATAATCATATAATAAGTATACGATTCCCATTGCCATTTCAACATCTTTTTTCCAATTCCTATAATGTGTATATCCTAAGTCTGTCGAAGTTCATAGTCAGTCTTTATAGTCACTTTTGCACGTAAACGTCCCTATGAAGTATTCAACAAACCAATTTCCAATACCAAACGCACCTTAATACACAGGGCCGGTACACGTCGCAATCCAATAACATAGGATATGTAAAGTACCTATCGTAGGTATATGCACAGAAACCGAAAAGTTTTGACCACGAGCGAGCGTAAGAGCGCGCGAGGCGACGCGGCGACCGCAATGCCGGGAGTTGTGAGCCCGACTGCCGGCTGCAGCTTGCATTTCATCGGGCGACGACACGGGCTAGACCTATAGAGTCTAGAGTCCAGCGGTTCCCAAAGTCCGCGGAAGCAATGGATCTTGAAATTCACGTATGTAATTTTTTTAACAGCGACGTATAACGTACTTATCTAACCTACCTGCTAATAATTTTCTCTTGTTCATAATTATTAGACATTCGTATCGGCAAAATCGAATCGAATTAGCGAGAAATGTATTCGTTAAGAAATTTTATGCATTGCCATTCTTCTACCAAGAACGAAGATAAAATCAATCGTCAGTTTGCAAGTAACGCATCTTAGAGTCGTCGCAATAAACTTATAACCCATGATAATTCTAGCTAATAGCTTCGAGCTGCAATAGTTCTGTAATCATCCTCAAATAAGATTACATTTTTACCTGAGATTGGCCATAAATGCGTTGTAAGTCCCTGAAGAGGCAGAAATAAATGTGGCGGTGGTTTCTCCGGAGTCGAACCTCAAAGGGTTTACCACTTTCAGATATAGAGCAAATACACATTTGCCATAAGTTAATTCGGTTCCATTGTTTCTCTCAACTTTCTCGTGTTCATCGACCACACATTTAAATCGTAATGCTGTAAAATTTATATAATTTGAATTTCATATATGTACCTACATACATATTCTTATACACAAACCACGTCGCGAGAACGAACACCAGACGGAGAGATAAAAATCGCAATAACATTTCATATTGCTTTGAGATTTATCTTGCCTCAAACCAAAAAAAATAGAATGAACCTCTAGAACACAAATTGAGACATTCTGCTGATTGCGTTCTGTATAAAAGAAAATGATCATGTATAAAGGAAGATGATTCGTTAGGCTGTTCTACAGTAGTATACATTGGATATTTTAAAGTACATCACACAAAATCTAAATGTGGTAAAAACCTCTGTGGCTCGATTCCGGCGACACCGCCGCCAATCCTGTTTGTGCCTAAAAACAGCAGTATTGAGCGTTGCTGTGTTTTACTGTGAAAGGTGTGGAAAGTTCACTAGTGCAAGTTTTTTTTTACTGAAGTCACAAACGAGCACGCAGTCCACATGGTGGTGAATGGCACCTGCCGCCCATGGAAATTTATTATCAATCCCAGATACGACCAACAGTCTTAGCTGAAGTTGGCCACAATGCGTTGCTACCCCTGAGGACTAAGTTGGAACGCCTCGGAAAATATTTCTCTTATACCATACCCTTCAGACCAGAACACAGCAGCGCATAACACTGCTGTTATTAGGCAGAAATAGGTGTGGTGGTGGTGCCGCCAGAGTGCACCCAAAGGGTTCTACCTCCGTCATGTTATGCAACGACTTCGCTCAAGACGGTATCTCTAATTTGGTCCAAGGTACCTACATACCTGACGGGGAGTGTTTTATGAAAAATGACGTAAATGTAACGTAAACTCAGGTTTTTACGGCGTTTCTCCGATTGCCAATTACGCGAGTACAAATGAGAGCGTCCCTTTACGATGCCGACGACAGCCGCGACCTCTGACGGCCTGAAGAAACAAAATAACCACGTCAATTGAGATATTTCAGAGTTTTTGTGGCTTTATAAATTGTCGTGTGCTTATTAGAGCCCTTAATTTTTATACCTGAAACATACTATTCAATTTGGAAATGCTTGTATAGGCTGAAATAGAATTACCGGGAGGTGTCGGGTTTTGATTAGCACAGACACTCTTCCTGTAGACATAGTAGTCGTTTCAGGGGAAAATCCAGGAGATAGGCAGTAACGTCTTTCCGTGTAACATTAACCAGTAGATGTTATCGATCACCAAGGAATCTTTGTGCACATCTCCTGAAGAGTCGGGCAAAATAAAGGTTGAGACGTCTTCAGCAGGGTCTACCTATGTTTAACAGCCACTGCGGTTACCAAAGGCTCTTTGTGCACCTTTCTAAGTGCCCCATGTCATGGCGCTCCAAGAATGCAACAAGAGTAAGATGATTCTGCATCTTACACGTTCGTGTCATGAAATACATGTTTCAAATCCATAAAAGGCATACTTTTAGCTCCTAAATAAGAGAATTTTCTTTTTTTATAAGAATGAAGCAACAAACGAGCATGTAGACCACCTGATGGTAAGTGCTCACTGTCGACCCTTAGATATCTTATCGAATAGGGGTTTTATCTGAAGTCTATCATAGATGCGTTGATCTTGAGGACTAGGTTAGCCTCATTGTAAGTTTTCTTTTGAATTATCAAACGAGCATGCATCCCACCTAATGGTAAGTGACCACTGCCGCCCATGGGCATCTGTAATCAAGCCCAGATAAGATTACAGTCCTGGCTGAGGTCGGCAACAGATGCGTTGCTACTCCTGAGGTCTAAGTTGGAACCCCTCAGATAAGTACCGATGTCTCCCTACCACACCTTACAGACCATAACACAGCAGTGCTTAACATTAATTTTATTAGGATGCTATGATGCCATATTATAATCGAACCACTAAGGGTTATCTACCATATATAAAAATGAGCCGGCAATCACATCCTTGACCCCTCCAAACAATCACAAGAACAGTATCACAGAATTAGGGGTTGCGGTAGTAGTTATCGGTTTTCGAATGAATCTCGATATAATTACTGGCAATATTCAACGTGTGTATGTCCCGATATCATATCGTATAATACCAATATCAAACAAGTCGACAACCGACAGATACTGCGCTTAAAATTTCAACAGGGATTATGATACCAATATATTCGTACATATGAGATTTCGTTATTATTATGTGTAATATCAATGATCAGAAAAAATTTAAATCTGTTTAAAAGTAGATAATATCAAAAGTCCCCTAAATAAATAAAAAATATGCGCATTTCACCGTATGCCTTAATTTATTACTTACGAAACACACACATACAACTAACTCTTTCTAAATAATAGCATGTTATGGAAAAGGGCCTCCCAACAAGGGCAATAAACTTTAAAGGGCAGCCACAACCTCTGTTAGTTACCACTAGATCTTGTTGACAAATATAAAATATTCAGTCGAAAACCCCTATACTTTAGGGCCGACATTTTTGTAAAAGAATTAGGCAGTTTTACATATAATGTTTTAAATAGGATTTTATTTATAATTTTAGAAATATCTACGTAATATGCACATAAACCAAAAGGCTCACGTTTTTCTGCGATTCGACAGCTAAAAAAGATCGCGCTGGCTACGTAATCTCGTGTACCTAGTATAGTTTTTATCCCCTCAAAAATCCCTAAATGAAAAATCTTACTAAAACTTAGGGAGAATACCCCAGACTTGGCAACACTGTTCCCCGACGTCCCCCCAAAAGTGTCCCGATCGGAAGGCGGTTGCATTTCCGTCGACGGTCATCGTTCCCTAACAGTCGTTGACACCGCTTTGTCTTTGCATTGCGACGCGCCACACGCCCACACGGATACCTACGTATTAGACGCCACCAGTGGTGATTCAATTCGTGTTACCGATGAGATATAAGCACCCTATGTTTCAGGTTTATCCTCAGTCTAAGATATTTCAAGAACTAAACAAGTAAACAATATTACTTTATCTATTTCTGCCTAATTATAACAGTGTTCAGCGTTGCTGTGTTCTGGTCAGAATGCGGTGGTAAATTTCGACCACTGTGTTGAGTCTAGTAATATTAAACAGTCCTCAAAACAACAGCTTCCAAATTTGGCAAATATTTTCTATCTCATAATAATCCTACGGTCACAATTGAATATTAATATCACGGAATTTTTATTTTTCTGTAATTAGTATGATCTCTACAGAGTGTATCATTGCAACAATTTTGGGATAAGTCATATACATACAGTTTTATATTTTACCCGACTGCGTCAGAAGTAGGGTATTGTTTTCGAATGCATGGATTTTAACATTTGAGGTGTCGTTAGAATTGTCTCAGTTGTCATAGTAACATAGGCTATACAATTTTTAAATGTGGCGCCTGTCAACGGAGAAAAAAGGGGGGGATTGCGAAATATTTTTTTATCATAACACTGGATTTATTTATGGACATAAAAAGGGTATCAAAGTCATTTTAAGCAGTCGGGTTTTTTTTTGTAAGATAATTCTCGAGTCAGAAAGAAATACTTCTACAAAATATTTATTTCTTGCTTATCTTAGAAACGATATCGCCCACATGCAGATATAGATGATGCATCGGCCATTGACATCTTTCGTCGTGCCTGAAGCACGCACGGCCCTGATGCCCACAATCGCAATTTAAGTAGATGCATCGTATTAATGTGATCACTACCTTGCTATATGTATTGTTTTCGCAATACGAAATACGAATAGAATACATCCCAAAGTATTATCAGACGTTTCAAAGGTTTATTTTTTTTTAAGCTTCTATTTAATTTGCCGTGTTAGTTTCTAAGTATGCCAGGGTCAAATCTTGCAAGTGAATAGGGACGTCATTCTAAATCCAATATGGCGGTCAACCCAAAATGATGGATCAAGTATTTTTCAAGTTTTAATCATGAAATAGGTACCAAATAGTTTTATTTCCCGATTTTCTGGAAAATTATTTTTTCTAATATTTTTTTATAACGGGATTCGAGATGGATTCCTTTCATGTGTCATTAAAGTTTAAGTAAAATTAAAGTGGATACATACACTCACAATTTTAGGAATTAACGCACCCGAAAAAATGCTAATCAAAAGACAACAAACAAACCTCTCTTTTGAAGCAAGGCAAATACTACAGAATATGTTTTCTGTAGTATTTGCCTTAATAAATAATGTAGTTTTTCTCTTAAATTCCACATATTGTTGCTGAATATCAATCACAGTTGCGTGTACGTTTTCAAACGGAACACAGTATCGCGAGCCATATTAGTTAAATTCTATGTATAAAAGAATACACCTATTTCTGATTATACAATGATTTGTTTGAACCACAAACCTTTGTACTTGACATTAAGAACCACCAGTTTATGTTTCCCCATTTCTTCTAATATTGTGGAATTTTGGAATGCAATTCATTAATTGATTACTCAAAGAAACGCTCTAAATAAACGCTTCACCGCAATTTTAACACTGACCTACTTTTGTTGCTGGATTTCAAACCGTCTGTTTATTGATAATAAATCATTTTATGAATTATTCACTAAATGAATTATTATTCAGTGTGGATTTGTACATGCAATACAGATAAATACATTACAAAATTCCAAAAGAAGACAGAAATATTTTATGAATTGTTCACCGACTTATTTTATACGTCCAAATTATAAAATTCATAAAGTATTCATGAATAATAAAAGAAAATTTCAAAGCGCTGTACACATTATTAAGTTGCGTGAATGAAATATTTAAAAGCCAACACGTATTATTTTTAAAATGTAAAGGTAAGGCTACACTATTTATACCGACGTAATATAATGGAGATTCGAATAAACTAATTGGACCTGCTCGACTCAGTTCATTCACGAAAAAATATATTTCAATCATATATTTTCTAATGTCACTAGTTTAATTCGAATTCGCTTTAATATTTTATCAAATTTGACACGTGAGGTATTAACCAATTCGAATTTGAAGAATAATTGTAACTTAAATATAATATATTTATTTTGTAAATGCTTACAGGGATCTTTACAAATGTCAATTATAATATACATTTTTTCTTAATTTATTATCTGGTTGGATAATGATATCAAATAAGATGGTCTACCCAGTTTAAGGGGTAGGTCTTTTATTTTTTCTCTCCCTCTCTTTGTCTCTGTCTTTCATATTTCTATATATGTGTGTGGATGCGCGTGTGTCTATGTGTATGAGTTTTGAGCGGATGAGCATCATGCGCGGTTGATTGTATAACCTCAATACTGAACTCAGATATTTTGTCAAAACTTATTAATATATCAGAAATTGTCATTGATATTGTGTTATTGTTGAAATTTTGCAATAAATATTGCAAACTTCGTTTCTGACAAGAGTTCCTAGAGGCTCAAATAGACATATTTACGTCCTCTAATTATTCATTCCAAGTTATTTATCATATTATATTCCTTGCATGTCACATATTTCACATATTATTACGCCGAACATATAAACTTGTATACATCTTTCACAAATTGAAATTATAATCATTCATATTGACCGTTAGGTTATTATGTACCTACTTTAATATTTTTTCCTTAACAGCACTCGGTGAAAAACATAACGTGTACAGATGCACGTATGCTAGAAAAAACCTTTTCCCTTTAATTGCAAGCTGATAGATGTAATGAGTACCTATACTTCTTTGCGCCTTTTATGCACATTAGCGGTGCATACACTCGGATATTAATTACAGCTCTAATGAACTGGTTCCATTGCAAGTTTTAATCTATCAACACGACTGCAGTATCGTACAATTATAGCATTGAAACTTGTATGCGTTTTTAGTCCATAGAAACGAGATAAAATAGAATTCTATACAGCTTTTCATAATGCAACAGTAACTTCGAACAGGTCCGTAATCTGCTTGAAGTAATGTGGTATCTGCCATAGTTAGCCCATAGCTATACATCTGCTAGTAGGTATTACACAATTATCTACTATCTCTTAGGACACTTTTCCTGTCGCGCGTGTTGGTATACCTACGCACTCACTCGCGTCCCAGTCGCACACAGGGAATACTCTCTTCGCGAGCCACGCATGTGCCTATGAAACGGAAGGCTGCAAGTGGCTCGCGTGCGGGTTGGACGCGCGTGCTGACGTAAGCACGCACGACAGGAAACGCGCCCATAATCCGGCAGGCCTCTATGTCAAAGAACCGATAAAAAAGCCTTAGTGGATCCATCCAGTTTCATTGTCTGCTTTGACAAGGCAGATGTAAGTTTAGAGATGGTATATATCTCCTTACAATATAAAGTAAATTTTGGTAACATTACACACTCTAAAATTGAATTGATTTAGGCTTTTGCCTAGTTGTAAATCTAACCTGTTTAAATTATGAGTAAACACGACATAGAGTTATTATTCATTGAGTAGAGGCATCAGCCTAAAATGTGTCCATCCAAAAAAAGAGCCTATATGTCTATGGATATTTCATAAAACCAATGCATCACCAGCTTTTAGGTAAATTTAAAAAGTCGTACTTTTTCCTTTTTATTGCAATTCATTTCTATAATTATTCTTATCGTCAATATAACTTATTCTACCGCCGCCTGCTCCCTTCTCGCATCAAACTAATAAAAACTAATACATACATATGCATGCAGGCACGCGAAAACATTAACCTGAAACAAAATAAAAAATATTATTAAATTTATGAGTTTTATATACATTCCGTGCAGTAAATGTCAACTGTATTATTACTTTATGTGGACCGGGCGATTCATTTATCGGTATCACTCCTTTATCATTCATTAATATTGTAAACTAGCTGACTCAACTACGTACAACTACATATGTCAAACGTGCTATGTTAAACCTCTTTTCCCTATTATTGGAATTTTTCTTGTTCCCCCTAAAAAAAAAAAATGTTTTTTTTTTTTAAATTTTACTTTTAATTTTTTTTAATTATGGTCGAATGTCGACCATTGAAGCTGGTCTACTAGTATATATTAATATACAACAATGACAAAGCCTCGAAAGTAGCTAAGCAATTAACTGGAAATTATGGACCAACATATAAACGGGTTAAGTGATATATTTTAACCCTCTTCGCAATAAGAGTGGTATTATAAATATGACGTGTCTGTATCTATTATTCAAATGTTATAACACCAAATTAATACTATTTTTATATTAATTTGAGGTTAACTCAGCAGTTTCCTCAGACGACGACGCTTAGATCAAAATATTACTAGTGTCGTGATGTTTTTAGGCCAAAACGTATGTACATTTTATTGCATTTCAAACGTTTTTATTGTACGAATAAGTCGATTGTATACAGCCTATTCAAATTTTTCAAATGACTTTTACATATTTGTACATAACTAGTAGACCAGTTACAATGGTCGACATTCGACCATAATTAAAACCATATAAAAACTAAACTTATACATCCAAA
>DWNY01001151.1:0-13342 GCA_018250635.1 Telegonus apastus | reverse complement strand
CTTCTTCTCCATAACGAATAAACCTTCCGAAGCGGTGGTAGATTTTGACATTCAAAAAGAGTTCTATATGAATCAACATTGAATACATCAAATTTGAATTTGAAAAAAATGGTCTATGCTATCTGAGTACATTTTTATTAATAAATGCAACGATGTCAATAATTTCCATTACTCATAAAATCGCCATCCGCTCGTCCCTTGTACTGCTGAATGACGGAAGCGCAAACGATCCATTGTTCATACCGATTTAGATTCAACTCATAGAAATATATTGATTTCGACCATCAAACTTTAATATAGCTTTAGATTTAAATGTTGCGTATTACTAAACAAGTTTTGTATTGAATGACATTGATGTTGGTTATAATTTTAAACTAATCTATACATATATTGCTAGAAGCGAACATTTGCGGAACCTTATTTCGAATTCGCGTGAAAGTTCATGAAGACAAGGTGCGAGAAGGAAAACTATTTATTTATAATTACTGTTACAAATAAAAATACATTGTAGCGGGTCCACTAGTATAGTTTAATGGAAATCAAAAACAGTGCTAATTTTGGTGGACAGAATCAATCGAAAAATTTTGAGCGCAACTTATACATAGAGTTCCATATACTTCAATATTGAAAATAAGTTTATCAGAATGTTTTCTGTACGTTAGTTCATTGGATGCGTTAGCGTTAATATGAAAAAAAAATTAAAGGCGGTAGAAGCCTTTGTGGCTTGCCTCCGGCGGCACCACCGCCACCGCTATTTCTGACTTATAACAGCAGTGTTAACCGCTGCTGTATTCTGGTCTCAAGGGTATGGTAAGGGAGGCATACTTATCCGAGGCATTCCAACTTAGTCCACAGGGGTAGCAATGCATGTGTGGTCGATCTCAGGTGGGACTAAAGCATTACTGTATGATTTTTACTGAAGGATCTGGTCTATGTGGTTGCAACTGGTGCATAATGGAAGTAGATCACAAATTCTGCCCAAGATAGACTGAAGTTTACTCTGCGCTGGAGTTGCATCTTACAAACAGAATGACTGAAGCCATTCATCAATCCCTTAAGGTTCACTGCTGGATATACTGATCGGGTCTTCCCTAATGGAGGTCGTAATGACCATAGTTCTATACTTGTTATTCACTGGCTCTCCACTGTACCAATTCCGAGCAGGGAGCACGTCTCACTTCCACCTCGTACGTCACGACACCGACATTGACAGCTACCCTCTACTGGCATACATGAGACAATGCATAAACATATCTATTGAATAGATACAAACACTACATGGGTTTTTCGGAATAGTATCCGTGGCTGATGTGTGTGTTGGTGACCGCAGTGGGTGTTGATATTACACCTGCCCATCTGGATTTTGTCCTTTAGTCTCCTTCTACAATGCCCACGAGAATAGAGAGACTGATACTATTCTACACACATCCACGTAACACAGAAGAAACACTAATATGATCCTAATCCTCCACACTTTTGAGTAAGGGCATAATCTAATTTAGAAACATAGATATTCAATAACTGTTAAGAAATTTAGAAAATTTAGAAAATTCAACACGCGAGTTTAAAAAAGGTAAAATGAATTAATGCCACACCATTAATACGTGATAAGGGTTTTTATCAAATTTAAGCACGAGTGTTGATATTACTAAAATTTATAGAAGTAGCCAAAATTAAAAATAAATTGTAATTTTGAACTTAGCGTTAAAAATACGTTGTTGGCCAACCTGGATTTATTTAGGCAATTTTTCTTTTTTTGTTAATGTAAGCTGATTTCATGGAAACTCACATTTCATTTTTTATAATTTTACCCTAGCAATAAGGCAGACAAAAAAGAAACACTTGTTTTAAGGGTGAAGGAAAACTTCGTGAGGAAACCTACACACCAGAGAGTATTAAAAAAAATCTCAAATGTGTGTAAAGTCTACCAATTCGCACTTGACCAGCGCGGTGGGCTTAGCCCTAAAAGCCCTCTCACTCTGAGAGGAGACCCATGCCCAGTAGTGGGATAATAATGGGTTGGCAACAAGACAGACAGGCTACCTGATGGAAAGTAGTCACTGTAGCCTATGTACATTTGCAATACCAGATCAGTTGCCGTGCATCATGCTTTGAAGGCTTTGAAGGAGAGCTCTGTAACCACCTTTGTGAAGAGCCCCATGTCACAGTGCTCGGGAAATATCGCGGCATAATTCAAACATATAGGATACCTGTATATATTTTTAAAACAATCTGTTAATTGCTTTCAAATAATTACACCGTCTGAGCTAAACGCTTCCAAAATCGCGCATTCATTTCTGCTTCCTAACAACAGTTATGCTAAAGTGTTCCGGTTTTAAGGGTTATTATGAACATTAACTTATACAATAACTCCAACTAAGTCTTAAGGAGTCTGTGGCTATCTCGACTTAGGGCTTAAATTCTGTGGATGATTGCAAATATCTTTGTGGGGCAGTATTCTTCACCAGGTGGACCGATGACCTAAAGAAAGCAGCGGGAAACCACTGGATTCAGAAGGCCCAGTATCAGTTAGAGTGGCGGCAATTAGGCAAAACCTATGTCCAGCAAAGGAGCTGAAAAGGTTGATCGATAGATGGATAGACTGAATTTTTGCAAGTCCTGTGCCATAAAAATGCTAACTCCAAAACAGAAGCAACATTTATTTGTATGTTTGTCATAAAAATAACACGTTGAATGCTTTATTAAAATTTTCTCCGAGGCCCGAAATGTTTCACAATTCTCAATTATACCGTACTCTCGGAAAATTTAATTATTGCGGGTCGTACAAGCCTTGAAATTCAGGTACCATAAGTGCCTTCGTACTCAATTTGCGCCATCTGTATTCTCTCTGATGTTCAAACCGCATTTTGTATAGATTTATGTATGCATAACGAAATTATAGGGTTATATGGCAAGCTTTTATCTCTATTTAGTTGCCTTAGGGGACGGATTTCGGTCATATCTTGGAGTTAATGTTATTTAAAGAATTGCTATCGAGAATTTTATATTTCTCGAGCAATTTTATATAAATAACCATTATACACTCATAGCCCCACACTTGTCTTATTCCCAGTATCGATGTTGCCATGGATACACAAATACGAATACCTAATTACCCAGGCACTAAACAAAAATATAAATTCATCGTGCGTGTTTGCGTGTACGTTTGTGCGACTCTTTGTTTGTGTGACTCGTATCTATGTATTTGTGCGTGCGTGGCATCTGTTTTTTCAATACGATTCTGCATATTTCTGTGCACAATTCTCATATTTGTTTGAATGGACCAAGTCGCGCCTTATTATTATGTACAGAGGCGACATATACACGTTAATAAATAGTAAAATCGTGCGACATCAATCACATAGCGGCACGACATTGAAACAATGTTCTCAAAATATACTCGAACGACAAAATTGGTAGACAAGACATGTCCCTGAAATGTAAGGAAATACGAGCGAGTGATGGAGTGATTGATACATCGTACCTATGGAAATATATTCTACTGGCTTATGTCGGTTGGTTAAGAATCCTTTGTTAAGCGCTGCTGTGTTCTGGTTTGAAGGGTGTGATAAGGGAGACATACTTATTCGAGGCGTTCCAACTTAGTCCTCAGGGGTAGCAATGCAACTGTGGCCGTCCTCAAGTGGGATTGTGATTTTATCTGGGGTTAATTACAGATGTCCATGGGCATGCTGGTGTGCTACTTTCATCTATTAGTCTATTTTTATTTAGTTTTACATGTTTGTTTCTAATTGACTGTTTTTTATAAGGCAGTAAATTGTTACTGTCGTCTATAAAAGTAACCAACTCCGTATAGTATAGGAGTTGACCTGAAGATACAGATGCGTTGCCACTGCAAAGAACTAAGGTATCGAGTATGAAACGTCACTACTGCTCTTCTACAGGATTTTGTCTCTTAGGTGCCTATGAGACATTCATAATAGGGAATTGTTATTCGAGTTTATACAGGGTGTGCGGTGATTGGTATAAATTAATGGAGTAAATTACAGCCAATTGTATCGACAAATCATTTATTTTTTATTTTTTTACAAACCATTGTAGAATGGTTGCAATTTCAATTTATGTGACGAGAGTGCGACCGTGAGTTTTGATTTAAGAATATCGAGCAAAGTAGAAAGTACTAAATAATAAAATTAAAGTTGAATACTGTGACAAAGTATTTCAATTAGTGGTTGAAAAAAATAATATTGTTTTAAAGCCATCACTTTTCTGAAAAGTGAAGGCCGTTGATCTTAGTTATTTTAGTATTTTGTATACAATATATGTGCTATTAGAAACCACGTAAATTATAGGGCTAGGTAGATTAGTTTCAAAGTTAAATTAGTCAAGATCTCATATGTCTCAATTAGGTGTATTTTTAGCATAGTCCTTCCTATAACGTAAAAAATTGTAGACACTTTAGGCATATCTAAATAGATACACAAAAACACCACGTCATTACTAAGCCGGTAGTCAACATAAATAAATATGGTCTAAAATGAAACGTGCTTCATCCTCATCATTAAAAACCCAAAATATATTCATTCTTATTATAACAAAATTTATGCGTAGTAACGTGTGTGGGCATTTGCATTGCTGAATTAGGTACCGTGATAAAATGTATGTGGTTTGGAAGGTTCAAATACTGCTGGACAATCAGTTTTTACAGTTACTACAGTTACACTTTTATAGATCCGCCTCAAACTCGTTCTAATATTTTAGAATCCTTCCCAAATATGTCCTACGAGAGTTTTGTTTGGTACTATAATGTCTACTAGATGGCTCTTTATAATTTTTAAAGTAGCAAATAAGAATGCAGTCCACCTGATGGCAAGTGGCCACTGCCGCATGGATATCTGTAATCAACCCCAGATAAGATAACAGTCCTACCACAGTTCACAGATACGTTGCTACCCTTGAGGACTCAGTTGGAACGCCTCGAATACGTACATATATCTCCCATACTACATACAAACTACAATAAAACCTACAGAAATAAAACCTACACCACTTTCAATTAGGTACTTTATAATTATTAGGTATTTACTATACTTAACACCTGAATGACTGAGCTTTGGTCGGATTGTTAAGCATTGTTGTAACAAACATTGTGTTTTTTGTATATTACATTTAGACACGAATTACATACTGATGAATTACAATCACAGTTTTTTCCAAGACACGGAACTTGAAAAAAAAAGGGAAAAATTATCGGTTTGGAGACATGGATTCGAACCGGGGTCTTCTGGTTTTGGGGCCGTGCGATTTTTCACCTGAGTTATGACCTTGAAGATGTTGGTAAAATTTACCTACATATTCTAATGATACTGAGCAGTCTTTCATTGTCTGAAAAAAGGGATAAACGACGTTTGCTACAAATATAACCTAGCTAGATCCACTTTTTAAGTATTAGATTAAATACGTATCAAACGTTAATTAACTTGCATCTACACGACTTGGCAAGGAAGTACGTACATTACATTCCCCATTACTGCTAATTGTATTACAAAAAGCCTTCGAAACCGAAATAGGCCTGTCAACTTCGTTATCAACAAATTGCTAATTCCCCCAACGACGTTATTAAACGGGGTCAAAGGAGGGTTATCAAAATAAAATGTAACGATAAAAATTTTGATGGAATTTGACTAAAGCAATAAAGCGATACCGCTCTAATCTGCCAAAGTAATTCATTTATCGAGACGAGAGCTTTTATGTAATATTTGGATATTTTGGAAATATTTATTAGGCCAACAGAGATGAGGGCTGTCAATCTTCAGAGAAAAATGACATTTTGGAAATATGATTGAAAATTCGATTAACAATACAGTATGTGTATTTGACAAGCAATTAATGCGCCTTTAATCGTAAACTGTTTAATTTTAAAGCTTTGTTCTATTTATCGAAATTAATTTTCAATTATCATAAACTTTAGTATGCTATACAAAACGCGTGTTGGTTGCATTACAATATGAATAAAAATTGTACCAATTTCTTTTTATATTTTTCCATTAAATAAAATACCGACAGATATTATTAATCATGCTATTTAGTTAAGTATTAAATATAAAGTTTGCTATTTATTTTTTCAAATAATTTACATACAAGAGTAGTTAGTTCCTACTCATATGTTAGTCCTTATAAAAAGTAAGTACTTGATAAATTGTAGGCGGTAATTTTATTTAACCTTAGACTTTCTGTATTAACTTGTAAACGTCATACGTTAGAGATCTAATTTTTTTGACTGTACATACCTTATTTTCGTATTCCAATTACAAAATTCTTAAAAAGGTTGGTACGATTTTCCTTGTACGACAACAATATATATCACCTAAACTTTAAGTATGTAGGTTGGGCTTTTTGTAACCTTACATACAACAATACAGGCGTTAAAAACATTTGGAGTATTTTGTTTCGCCTCTTGCTATATTTTAATGTAATTATTTTTTCGCCCCATCGCTGGGTATAGGTCTTTATCAATAACCAGAGGAGACTTGGAGAGTACTTCTAGGCAATGGTACAAAAATATCGTTAAACCCATCACCGTCTCACTGGGCACGGGACTCCTCTCAGAGTGAGAGGACTTTTAGACCATCGTCCACCGCGCTGGCCAAGTGCGAATTGGTAGACTTCACACACCTTTGAGAACTCTCAGGTGTGCAGGTTTCCTCACGATGTTTTCTAATAGGCACATAACTTTGAAAAAGTCAGATGTTTGAAAAAGTTGAGGTCAGAGGTCCTGAGATTTGAACCTCGGATCCCCGATTGAGATGTTTCAACCACCAGGCTATCACTGCTATGGTCATTCAATATTTGAATGTAATTCTTTTTTCGTCCCATCGCTGGGCATATGTCGCATCGCTGACATCAATAACCAGAAGAGTCTTGGAGGATACTCCTTACCAATGGTCCAAAAACATTGGTACTGTTATTTAGAAATCCACAAGACCTCAAATATGAAAGACGCGGAGGCGTCGCATACTAAAAAACTTTAGATCATCGACAAGATATTTTATTCACTACAACAGTTTAGCATTATCAATGCCATTGACACTATGAGGTGTGACAAAACTCCATAAAGGAGTCGTAAACACGTTCTATGAACAAATGGTGTTTATCGACATCTCTCAGACATGACTATAAACGATCGGTTTTGTCTCTCTGCCCACGCGCATCGCGTCGACCCCACAGGGACTTCATTTGTACGACAATGTCCATAGAATGTAAATACATAGACGGTCAATTCCCCACTTTTAGTACAAACATCATGTTAGAAAATAGAACTAGAAAAAACAATATCAGTAGCTATAAGAGAATATCTAATGAAATCTACATGCCTTAGAGTTCTTTAAAATAAGCCAACGCTGTTTGATATCTATCAAACCGTAGTTGGTAAACACGGTGTATTGATAGATATCGAACAGGCCTAAGCTCCTCTTATTCCGGGAGGTTGTGGTCCAACGCCTACTCTGTATATAGTCGGTAACAGATGTAGTACAATTCTAGTGGCGCCATCACCACACCTATTTCTGCTTAAGCACTTATGCTGTGAAAGGTGCGGTAAGGGAGACTTATCTTAAGGGTTACTTAAGGGTTGCAACGCAGGTTGTTATCTGGGGTTAATTACATATGTAAAATGGGTGGCAATGTATACTTATCAGTAAACGGTCTGCATGCTGTTTAGCAGCAAACAAGCATGCATTTGTTAAATGAAAGGTGAGTACTTATACACACACAGATATTTATCTATTTTTGATGTAACCGATCTTCTCAAAATATATATTCTATGCCATTATTTGTACAACAAAGCCATAATACTTAAACTAAATGTGTACTCAAGGTTGCATTTATCACAGGCGTAGTTAATTATAAACATTTGTTGTATTCAATATAGCTAATGTTCTTAACATGTTCTATAATTAGTAAGTAAAAAAGAAAACAGATTTGAATAAAATGTTGCATTACTTTTAAATCTCTTTCGGCTACACGCTGTTTTGAGTCACAGAGTCGCATTTTCCCTTAAACGAATCTACCATAGACGGAAAAATATATTACCATCTTAAATTTATTCTTAGAAACATGAGTTTTATGAACGTTGAGCTAAATTAAAACGAAGAAAAAATATTCCTGAAGAGGATAAATTATGTTACATTTAACATTAATACTAAGTTTAACAACGACTCATTTGGGTTTACCAATTATGGAAAGCAACATTATTTGTGCGGTTTTTGAAATGTCTTTTTGTAGTAGTACTAACTTTTGTATCTTAAAACAAGCCCATATCGCGACAATTACGAGTTATTAATAGTTTTCAGAGAGCGTACAACCCTTTGTGGTTCGACTCATGCGTACCCACCGCCGCACCTGTTTCTACCCAATTGCAGTCTAAAGAGCTGCTGCGTTTTGATATGAAGGGTATGTTATGGGGACATACTTATTCCAGTGGTTCCAACTTAGTCCTCAGGGGAAAAATGCATTAATGTCCATGAGCGGCAGTAGCCATTTACCATAAAATAGACAGCATACTCATTAGCTACCTTATTAAAAAGATCTTTACTATCGTGGGGAAATACATCATGGATACCTCTTCAATCGGAAAGTAACAGAGTTATGCCTGTCTTCTATTGACTAAAACCCCGCGGTGATTAACTCATCGTCGTGTTAAGGGGCACAGGCAAGCTTTTCCATTTACTTTGACCACGACTCCGTGTATTAACTCTTACGTTACTAAAGCTAATGTAACTTTCCTCAAATGGTATTACGATTCAGCGCCGGGGCACGAAAATAAATTGCAGAATTGTCTCTTAATAAATGTTATGATCATATAATACATACATATACTCAAAAAACATTAACCTCCATCTGATGCAGTTGGATAAAAATATAAACAGAAAACCAAAATTTATTTATAAAAGCTAATATAATAGATGCATAAATTATCGTGTGACGAATCGTACATTAAAATTTCACGCTTTAAATTAATATTTATTTAGTTTGAATCAAAAGAGCTTAAAAAATACACGCGATAGATATTACCTCATTTTAATGAAGGTCGTTTAATATAAAACCAGATATTGTCAAAGGTGCGCACGTTTTCTAAAATTTCAAAACAAACAAAGTTTGGAAACAATGAATAATGTATGCTGATTCATCAAACCGAAAACAAGGGAACTTAACGTCTCTGAGGGCTGATTTAATCTAAATATACACAAATGTTATTGTTTAGCTCAATGAACCGTTTTAGAATTCATTAATTCGAAATAGAATTGAAAATTTAATTTTGCCGATAAATTTTCGACTGAGAATTCGAGCCTGAGAAATACTGCTTTGTTAAAGGTACTCGGCGAATAATTTTAAAGTTAAGTTAATTAACCGTTAATTTCTTACGTAATTATTAATAACACGGTAAGTTACAATTTTAACCATAACATTTTATAATTACATTCAATCGGAATTATTGAATGAAACTTTGTAATTATTATACATAGATACGTTAAGTTTCCATTGAATAATATTAATTGGGATTCAAAACAATAATTGTATTGATAGCGCACTCGAACAATTCCGCAAGTTTGGCAGTTTTGGTTACTTAATCCTGTATAAATAATAACAGTGGGAAAGCTGGAATTAATTTTGATTTTTTTAATGTTATAATAATGTTAAATTAGTAGAACTCTTTGTGGTTCAACTCTGATGGTACCATCACACCTATCTGTAACGTCAATCAGTTCATGCATTTAATTGGAAGGGTGTGAATGCCACCTGAATCAAGCACGAGACATCCATCTTACTCCTTAACGTTGGTAACACATATTTTATTGACATCAAGTGGAATCTCTGATATATGGGGAATTGGTTACAGATGTCCATGGGCGGCACTGGGCACATACCATCAGGTGGATTGCATGTTCATTTCCTACTTAATTCTGTCATTGGAAAAAACTGTTTGTAATTGGAAATCAATTTCAATGCTAATCCATATATGTGCTTCGTGTCTCAATCCATTAACTAATCCTACGAAAGGACTTAGATTTTCTCTCAGAGAAGGGCATAGGCCTTAGTTTAAAGCGCTAGCCAAGTGCGAAGCGTTTCGTGCAATATTACAAAACTTATTTTAGTTCATACAAAAATGTTCTTTAACCACCAGTAATATGTCTTATTATACCGTGAAAACAACAAAAGAATCTGTCCCATTTGTTCAAAGAGATCCTTATCTGAATGGACATTCCAAAATTCTATTCATCATTACAATAAGCGAAAAACAAATATGAGAGAAAAAAAAACAGCTCCTAATTGAGGCAGATGTTCCAACCACGTGCCTTTAGCGCCTTTGAAATACGTCCAAAAGTCTTAAAAACCTCAAAGAGGTTGTATTAAAACCAACTTAGTATCGTCCAAGGAAAAAACATATTCCAATACAGGTTTATTTCAAATATTTATTCTCGAAAAGTAACTTAAAATCGTTGGACTAGAGTTCCTTTTGTAACGCATGTATTGGAATCGTTACCTGTGTTGTAGATCATAGGATGTTAAACCATCAGGTATCTATTTCATTGAGGGTCCTGTGGGAGTGTGAATGTGGGTCAATTGGACACCCGCAGGCAGCTGATCTCTTCCATAAAGGTAACTCACCTGGAACGAAAGAGAATTTTATTAAATTTAAGGTTGATGTCAGATTTGTTAAGAGTCATTTTAGGTATTTGACATAATTATTTTCTTGAGTAAGACGGATTTTATCATAAAGAAAATCACAATTGGTCATTTGGCCACTACTTACTGACCAAATGACCAATTGTGTTTTTTTACCATTACATAATAGTACCTATGTCTTACAATACGTTATCAATTCCGCCATAATACTAGTCTAAAACCTATGTCTTACTCCATTGCATTCCAAAATGATACCCATGCCCGGCAATGGGGCAGAAATTGATTAACGATAATCAATTTATGCACAAAAGAAGTATCAAACGAGCATGCAGTCCATCGTAATTATGTAACTCAATATGGCCAAAATATCGCTAATACAAATAGCCCGGGAATCCTCGATATGATATGACAACTGCCGCCTAAGTATATCTTTAATATGCCCCACGTAGAGTTCTACGACTACATATAGATTGTTACGTCTTGCTATCATTGAAGACTAAACTGAAACCAGACAAATATATCTCCTTTACTACAGTAAACAAAACAGCATATAATACTACAAATAAAACGGGTTTATATATTTGGTACTGACACACATAAGCCCATGAACACACGCTCGAGCGTAGAATATGGCGACTATTTTAAAATTATAAATAGACACATCAATGTAAATGCAAATAAGCCTCATTAAACAGCATAATTAAAATGTATGAAAGCTAAAGCACAGTTACGTCAAGACGAACAGCATAACAAGTTCTTAAGTAATTAAGTTGTTGATTCTCATATCGATGCATCTCTTCGCTTATAAGTTATGACGTCATAACTTAAGCTTTAGTAAATCGACGTCGTATTTCTGCTTTATAACACCGATGTAGCGCTGCTGTGTTCTGATTTGAATGATGTGGTAAGGAGGACAATGAATTCAGACGAATTTTTGTCTCGATGCGTTTTAACTTTAAGCTCAGGGGTTACAATGCATACGTGACTGAGCTCACGTAGGGCTCAAAAATTTTTTGCAGTTGATTCCAAATGTGCGCAAACTGAAAGAATCACTTATTGTATTTTGATTGCATTTTTTTCTACCCAACTGCGTTAGAAGGATGGTAATATTTTTTGAGCGTATGTTTGTATGTATGTCCATGTCTTTAGCACGCCCCACATTCCTAATGGCTTGACGGATTTTAACATTTGAGGTATCATAGAATCGGTAGTCGTAGTGACGTAGGCTATACAATGCTGAAACTCGTGGCCTTCAACTTGCATGGATCTCCAGAACCTCATAATCGATACAACTGCCGTTCATTTAATGCAAAAAATGGAAATTTAATATCTCAAAATATATTACGAGACGAAGAAAATATTTACCTACAAACGAACTTTCTTAACTACATTTAATAAGAGATTTTACTAAATGAGAAACTCATTTAAATATGCTTTCCTTGAATCTGTTTGGGAAAACACAAGGAAAGACAATGAAAGTGAAAAATTAATTAAAACGTAGAAGATTGGATCCAAAGTTTATTTAGTGACAGAAGTACCGAATATTATCTACTCTTTATTTTAAGTTCTATTATTTTTTTATAATAATGAAGTAGCAAACGAGCATTCTATTATCACTTATAGACAACTTTGATCAACCCTAGTTGAGATTATACTTAGTACTTACTTAGAACTTAGTCCTCAGGAGTAGCAACGCACCTGTGGCCGACCTCAGGTAGGACTGTGATCTAATCTGGGGTTGATTACAGATGACCATGGGCGGTAGTGGCCACTCACCATCAGGTGGGCTGCATGCTCGTTTGCTACTTCCAAAACATAACAAAAAAACTAAATTTTAACGCCTCGAATAAGTACTTAGGTTTCCCTAATCACATCTTTCAAAGTAGAACAGCTTAACACTGCAGTTATTAGGAAATAACAATATATTTAATTATCTATGCTTTTCCATCAATTCACACTTATCATTCTTCATCAAAGCATATTTGAAAAAGGTTGTATACATAAAACCTCTTCCACTTATAAGATAACACTCAAGCTTACGCCAGGCACAGTGACTGTCGGTATAAACCCCCATTAGGTTATTTTGACGTTCAAAAAAAGTTGTATAACTACGAATGAGCTATTATGTCATTTGAATTGGAATTGCGGGAGCCATATGTCTAGCGATGGTCTGTCTAGAAAGGACTGATGAGTGATTGAGTGGAAACGGTTAACCATAAGACATTACAATACATGATTGTGTAGGGTGTGTCCGGGTATCTCCAATTAAAACCTCGAGTTAACTAAGCAGAGAGTTTATTTACTTTGTTCAACTTTTACAACTTCTCTTAAACTTTACATCAATCACGCTTGTCCTCCAACTTTTCGCGCCTTCTGCCTTCTTTTCTTTTACTATCAAAGGCCATAGACATGATGGCTATGTGAACTTGGCACCCGACTTTGGAAATTTAATTTTTTTTTATGATTCTTATAGATAATCGTTTGTAGTTGTTTTTAGTAACATTTTTTTCGTTTGTAGTAGCTCCAAAAATAAATTATACGACTTTGAAAAAAAATGAAAAAACCTAAAACCCGACTTTAAAAATTCAATTTTTTTTTTCATAATTCTAATAGATAATGGTATGTTATTGTTTGTAGTAAATTTTGTTTCGTTTGTAGTAGCTCCAAAAAAAAGTTAGGTACTTTGGAAATTTTA
>DWNY01001150.1:0-13347 GCA_018250635.1 Telegonus apastus | reverse complement strand
CTGATGAAGCAACCGCCAAAACATTAAAAAATAGTATTAGTTGTATAAATAAATGTGCAAAATTTTTGCCCATATCATTACTCCATACATATATATGTATATGCATTTAAAGCAAAAAATTCTAAAAAATCTAAATAAAATAAACTATTTAAAATATTTAAGTGCTTTTTCAGTGAACGATCAGTAGATTTCCTATTATGAAATATATGACAAAAAGAACAACAGTTCGGACCTTCAGATCTTGATCTGAGAGTGAACTGTTACATAAAAGATTAACTAATAGTCATTCTGTTCAATTCAAATCACTATATTAAACTATTATCATATGAACCAGGTAGAGATATAGAATGTCTAGATAGAATGTCTATATGGTGTTTTTATTTAAACTTTTAAAGTAAAGGCATTTGATATATGCTTTTAGTGTGTTAGTAAATCAATCAACAATTTAAAACATTCGAAGGAAAAACAGGTAGGTATTAAAACAATTTAATGTGCATCTTTATCATGTTCTTTTCCTCTAATAATGTTATAATTATTAATATAACATAGGTACAAAACAAATATGAGTACTTTGAAAATTAAATGTTTTCTTTTTAAAAACCATCAATGGCCAGTCCTTTTTGATGTTTTCAGATGGATTTTTCTATCAATTAATCCAGTCTGATTAAATAATTAAATTATATTTTTTTTGGATTTAATCGGTCCTGTCACCTTTGAAATGTTGATTCCTGAACAAATTTTAGATGGCTTTAAATTGTTTAAAGGCTTAATTATTTTAATGCTGAATATGTTAATGGTTATAAATATATAAAAAGAAATGAAATGTAGGTAGTTTAATTATGAAGTTATGTTACCAATTATCAATCAACGCTGAGGTCAATGATGTGAGAATTGATGTCAATTAAACTTATTGTGAAGAACATCAATTGATGAGTGTTTTCTTCTTACATCTCGACTCTCATGAATAGTAATCTATGATATCTTGTATATTGTTAAATTTTAGACTTATTAGAAGTAAGATTTTTCTTCAGGTCACTCATGTTCTCTTATAGATTTGGTAGATTATAGTAAATCTTTAATCATATAAGTTCCAAACAGATTTGGATGTTCCTTTTTCTGATATTCTTCATGGATCTATAACCTCGACGATAATTATGGTGACAGAGTAGACGCGTAAAACATGTAAAATATAGTTAATCAGTGAGATTCCCATTTATTCATGTTATTTAAACTCCCAAATTTTAAAAAAAGGTGATTAGTCAAACACCTTTAATGATAAAGAAGGATAATTAGGCGCAAGTATAGCTGATATACTAAAGCTAATAGCTTTGTCCTCCTAAAACCAATATTATTACATCATTACTTATCACAATATTCAGTATCTGAAAGATTTTAATCTTATTAGATAATGAGTTTGGTCTGTGATTTGATTTTTCAAGCATTATTGTATGTCCATATAACATTATCATATTTTCATTAATTGTCTATTGTATCATGTAAAATTCTTATTCATGTGTAAAAAGTATTTCTTCATGGCAATTGTTAAGCTTGAAATTTAAAAATATTTATTATATCCAAAGTCATTTATAAATGTAACAAATTATTTCTTAAAGATATCATGCCAATAGTCAATGATAGTTTAAAGTTTTGTAAACATTAATAAAAATATGCACAGTGAAATAATAAGATGAACAGAAACAACATTCATAACATATAACAGTTTAAAAAACATTACAGGTACATGAATTATGAAAGAGTTTTTATTTGTTAAGTAACTCATAATTTTGTAATAACATCTTCTGTAAACTCTCACTTTTTACAGCGTTATATAAATGAAAGTCATTCCTGATTCACTTTCACTGGTATTCATTAAAACGTGGGAATGTTTAGTGTTGGGATTACTTAATTATGAGGTATTAATTTTATTATGATACTGTATACTGTTAATTTGTAATGCTCACATTTCCTTGGTTAAAGATAAAGATAGTAATCGATATTTTGCATGTTCCTATTTATTTTACTGCTAATTTCTGAGTTGCTGGTGATATTAGTGGGTAAAGTAGTGGTTAATGCGAATGAAGAAACTTGCCAAACTGCTCGGCGATGTAGCTTATGCGTATAGACGCGTGAAAATAGACAATTGGTAGAGTCTACAAAAATAAATAAAATTGTAATGTCTGTTTGTAATATCAAAATAACAACTTTTTACTAAATGCATATAAAAGTTTATACGTTACTTATATCAAAAATACTATTTAAAAAAGAAATTGTCTGTCTGTTTGGCTGAGGTAATCTTTTAAACAGTTGGACCTATTTTGACGGGACTTTAACTGGAAGATAGCTAAAGGTCTAAGGCGTAACTTAGGCAACTTTAATTTTTGAAAAAAGGCACTAGCGCGCGCTCCACGCACATGCAACCGGCCGTCACGGGCGTTAATGTCTGTTACCATTAGACAGATATTAATGTATGCCTTTTTACATATTTAACGCGGGTGGACATACAGGGATCGGCTAGTTTTGTATAAAATATAACACGTAACCACAGCCCGACCATGGCTCTAGTAACAAATTAGGAGACGCGCCGCATAAGCAACTGTTTAGTAGCTTAAGCGATACGATGGTAGCTTTAGCAGCTATCGCTTTATTGCCAGTGGGTGGTCAGCCTTAGTAACTCTATAATTGATATCGGCATACAGGATCCAATTATTGATAATATATCACTGTGGCCCATGAACCTTACGTAGATCGCATGTTATTTTGATACACCCATAACATCAAAACAATTTTATCAGCGTGAATACTGGAATGCTTATCTAAAGACCTGAGCTGTGAACTGAATATTTGGTAATTAATTTTCCAACCATTCTGAAATTACTGGCCAATTCATCAATGTCGCGTCGGGGCGTTGAACCCGTGGAAATAAATTTTGATATTGTTTTTACATAATGCCTTAAGGACTTAAACTGGACTACAAGAATGACTAGTATGAGTCCCAGGTTCAATTTCAAAATTGTAGAATATAGATTTTGTTCTGGATTTACTGGTCTAGTGGATCTATGTATGTGTGTCCTCCACGCATATCAGAGGAAATCGTAATAGGGCTATTCAGAAAGCGTTATTTACCTACGTACTTTATTATTCACGAAGTCCAAGGAAACATAGAACGAAGCATCAAGTGTATTGCCAGTTTCGGTATGCGCGTGCGCTGTTTGTCATGCACGACATGAAGTCATCAGCGGATGGCAACCGATTCCACGGAATGCGCGCAAGTTATGAACGGATAGCAATCGTATTAGAAATCCGTAAGAGCCATTGTATATGAGCATATACCTAGTTACCGAATTTGTTCATTTGTGTAGTAGGTGCGAGCAAGCAGTGATTGTCTAATGGTTGAAACGCGGTCCTTCAATCGGTGGTCCGAGGTTTAATCCAAGACACGCACCTCTGACTTTTCGAAGTTATATGCGTATTAGAAATTAATTATCACTTGCTTTAACGGTGAAGGAAAACATTGTGAGGAAACCTGCACACCTGAGAATTCTTTAAGTTGGTGACAACGTAGCCACCCCTGGATAACGCTCTGGATAAGTATGTTTCCCTTATAACACCAGACCGCATAGAACACAGTAGGACTTAACACTGTTATTATTTGGCAGAAATATATGCGAGGGTGGTGCAGTTGAACCACAAAGAGTTCGACTTTTATATTCATTGTCACACGGCACTATGAAGACCTTTAGAAAATGAAGGAAAATTAATGCAATTATCTCGCTGACTTCTCTACATTGTACCGTAACGTTTATCGCTTTGGGTGTCCGTTACGACGGAAGCGGGGCGTGCTCTCGCAGATTACGCGTGAACGCAAATCGTTACCTACTGTTTGTACTGTTCTCTATCACGTTTTACGTGTCGGCGTATGGTTCACCGCGTATGACCCTGCGGACCGTTTGATTGATTGAAATAATTGCGTATAGTGTTATTTTAGCCGTAAGCTTTGCGATGAGATTGACTTTAATGTCGAACTGATCACTACAAGATCATTGTCGATATGTGAAAAGGGATCGTCGGACATTTGCCGTTTTATATGCAGCTAGATGATCCCCGCGGTTTCACTCGAGTTAAAGAAGTAAAACAACATATGTACATTAATATCTGCCTAATAGCAACTAACATTAACGCCCGTGACGGCGACCGCATGCACGTGGAGCGCGCGCTAGTGCCTTTTTTGAAAACTAAAGTCACATAAGATACGTCTTACACCTTCAGCTATCTCTCAGTGAAAGTTCCGTCAAAATCGGTCCATCCGTTTAGAACATTACTTCAGCCAAAAAGACAAACAGACAAAAAAAATGTATTTTTGTTATAGATACAGTGTATACATTCATAATGCATTTAGTAAAAATTATTACTATGATATTACAAACAGACACTTCAATTTTATTTATTTGTATAGAGTATAGATTATCTCGATTATCCTTCTTGACATGATTCTCGACATCCTTAGACTACAAGTATTGGCTCAAGAGAAATACACAATATAACAAGAGCCGATAGTGTATGACACCCGAACTTACAAGCTATTAATAAATAGAGAAGAAATTGGACTTGTTAGAAGTATCATTAACATTTTTCGTTATAACAATATATAGAATATATATAATATCGAATTCCTTTATAGACAATTACTTACACTTCTTAATTTTATACTTCTCGTATTTAAATATGTACTCGGCGTCGCCAATTTGTAAATTTATCATAGCTTTTCTTGTCACGGTACTAAAGAAAAAAAAAATCAAAACCTTTTCTAATATTTCTCGCTTATTGTGTCAGCGAACAATATAGAAAACCGATCAATATAGAAAATATTTGATCAGGTAGTCGCATTCATTTTACGCGATGCAAACTTACCTGCAGAGTCCGACAAAAAAGTATTGATTTTTTGCGCGGAAATACTTCTCCAAATAAAGTGAGCGTTTTTTAGTTTATGGAACTAGCTAACGAGATTGTAGCTCACCTGATGGTAAGTGGACACTGCCGCCCATGGACATTCATAATCAACCCCAGATAAGATCACAGTTCCATCTGAGGTCGACCACAGTGGCGTTGCTACCCCTGAGGTCTAAATTGGAACGCCTCGTATAAGTATATCTCTCTTACCACACCCTTCAGACCAGAACACAGCAGCTTAAGCGCTGCTGTTATAAGCCAGAAATAGTTGTGGCGGTGGTGCCGCTGGAGTCGAACGACAAAGGGTACCACTTTAAATCTATCTATAACTAGATACCAAATTGTATTCTTTCGAAATTTGTAGGTACTGGTTATGTGTTATATTTATTCATTGTGCAGAGAAAAGCTTTCTTATTCTTATTCAGAACGCGTAAAACCTTCCACTCCCCACTGTGTAGCAATTGCAACGAAGCCCAAGAACTGAATGTTTAATATCGGACTCGATTGCTTTTAATGTTATGGGATTCACCTTGGATTTATATTTAATGCAAGTTTTGAGTACATAGGAATTTATATTTATAGAATAAGAAGCAAGCCTACTTGATATTTTTTTGTGTATGCTGAAGCGGGGAAAGATACTCCATAAAATATAAAAATGTAGATTATAATATTTATGTTATTAAGGTTAAAATAATAAGAAGAGCTAGAATTGTTTCAAAGGTCACAGTTTTTATATTTTATAAATAGGTACTTAAACTGTTATTTTAAAAAGGCGATTGTTTCACAACGTTTGTTTAGTGGTCCATTTAAGTTTACTTCTGAAAAATTGGTAAAATTGTTTTTGTTCTAAACTTATTTTTGGTAAAAATAAAAAGTGAAGCTGAAGCTTATTATGTAATTTTAACTGAAGATATACCGAAATCAATAACATAATTATTATGTACAACTAAACATTGTACAGGAAATAAGCGCTAATTAAACCTCAATAAATACATTAACTTATTAGTAGTAGAAATTTAATATCTGTAATTCCTCAGCCGGTACTGTAAAATGGTAAATACGTTTGTAATAAAGTTAGGCGAGAAGACGGAATCAATTTCACAGTCCTGTGAACTGGATAAAATTGCGACGGTTTAATACTTATTATTACGCAAGATTCCAATAAAGATTTTCTTCAGTTCAGCCTTTGAAGCGAAGATCGTTTTAACGAAGGCGTGTTGTTAGTATTAAACACTGTTTGTATCTGCAGAATTTTGTAGATAAAGAGAAACCTATTTCTGATCAGGGTTACATGAAGTTAATCGGGTTATTACGTTATGTTTTTGTTTTACCTTATTATGTTTTCCGTAATTAAGTCTACTTTACTTGTAAATATCAGAACTGATTATGGTTCGACTGTGGCATCGCCGTCAATCTTGTTTCTGTCTTAGATTTCTGGATTTCAGAATGTGACGTGAATATAATATTTTGTTGGGATATTACTATTTTTAATCAGTTCCCATATTAGAATTTTTGGAGGAAAAATCAAAAAGGGTCATTTAATTGTTCGCTTGTATCTGCATCGAACAATAAGTAAAAGGGTAGTAATGAATACGTTTCTACTTAAGAACACCTGTATTCTTTTGGTTCCTCAAAGATGTAATATCTTTCTGAAGGCATTAACACTATTATCACTTAAAGTAGATTTGACTGCATGTTCGTTTGTTACTCCAGTTGCGTAAGAGGTCATCTATAAATTAAGTAATAAGTTAAAGGAGAGGGAGGGGGTCGATGAAATGTGACATTGTGTAACAAGGGGTGAGGAGGGGTTTTAAATTTCGTGACGTCATATTTCAAAATATAATAATATATAATTTCAAAACTGATGTTTTAATTTAAAAATTTCAATGTGCACAATTGCAAAACATGTGACATCACACTAGTGAGGGGCTGTGTCCCATAAATATGACAAGTACGGGAAAGGGGTAAAAAATCATGAAATTCGTGTGACGTAATTCATGGATGGCCATAAACCAATTCAAGCAGCCCGGCAGTTATAATCTTACATAGTTTAACAATAGGAGATGGGCGTCGAGGCGTATCTTTGTTTCACATCCGTTGTTGCTAATATCGCTATCATTGTTCACAGTCATCGCAATACCGCTTCTACTTTCACTGGGCTTGTATGCTTGTCCACGAAACCAGTATTTGATTTGATGAATCATTTCTGTTTTTATTGTTACGTAATTGCGAGACAGATTTGTCAGATGATCCTATTTAGTATTGACGGGAACAACGCCACAATCAGTTCACAGCTACAAGTGTTTTCGACAAATTTGGGTAGTCCTTTCCTTGATTTTATTATTGGTGATAGGTAGGTACTCTCTACTCATGATTCTGCTATGCGCACCGAAGTAATAATGATGTAATATGTACTAATAAATCAATGTACTAACCTAATCTACCTATGTTGTTCTTGTAATTGTTTTATTGCTAAAGTAGATAGATACCTACTTCATTTTATTTATATCATATTTTCATTTCCATAAAATACACAAAGTATTTTGCATTATCATTCACTGTAATAATTATTCTCCAATTTATCTCGTTTTGTGTATCAAATACTTATACTCTACTATCTCTTGAAGGATAACGAAACCTCGTCATTCTGTCTTCATAATAAGATTCCCCTTAATATTCGCCTCTGTACATTATTCGATACTACCTTTATAGTCGCATTCGACACCAGTATCATGAGGAAATTATGGTATTTTTTGCATTGCTACTGGTATTACGTTACGTCTACTTATGTAAAGCCAAAACAAGCCTTGTTCGAAATAATTACCTAACCATGACACTCGAACACGTCTTGGCTTACAATGTCAATGTCAGAACTACAATTACGTAAAAATACACACCAAGCCAGGTCGCTCTGAAGTTGATCAATATCAGCAGTTGGTTATAAGGTTTAGCCTTTTCTTAAATAAAAAAAGCGGTGTACAATTTTTGTTTATAAATATGTAATTTCAGGTTCTTTCTTTTCCCTAAGATATAAATGTTAGCTATAGGTACAAATTCGTTTCTTTTGTCATGTACTAATACATAGCTGTTGGTTTTTAGTACCTTAATAGCTATATCTACTTTGTTTAGTATATCGTTTCGTATCGTCCATACAGTACGTTTGTTAACTACTATATACTAATACCTAGTATTAACATGTTTACTTTATTTTCGTAATTACGACTATCATAAAACTGCTTGTCGTAACTTATAGGTTTAACCGCAAGTTATGTTGAAACGGCGGTGCCTAAACTTTTTGTTTTCCAGCTACGTTTTGTTGTTGCTAACAGGAAAACTCGAGTTATGCTCGATGTCGGCGATTCGCAAAATTTTGCTTCTTGACTTGTGTTTTATCGTTTTTGTACATACAACTATATACTACAACTAAGCGCTACATAGCACCATAGTCGTAAATGAAATAACGTTTATAGGCTTCAAATAGCATATAGCATTAGCATTCAAATCATTAACTTTTTTTTTCTTATCCTGATTTGTCCTTATAGCATATGTATTATATCTCTACATTCGCTTTCGTTTATAATAATGTAAGAACCTAGTCAATAATAATGGATGTTACCTATTCATAATGAGATAACTTCAGCGCGTCTTTAGTTTTTAGTACTCGGCACTTTCTTCAGGTCTTTTAATGTTATTTTTAGTTGGAACAGTGAAAGTTTGGAACGTGATAGAACGTGGCGATTTTCTTCAATCAACTGCGAATCGAAATATCTTTTTCATCAAGTAGCAGTTATTTTATGTATCGAGAGTTATCATATGTACAATTTTAACCTCGATCAGTTCTTTGTAATAATATAACGTTTTTTTTGTTGCAGGTTGTATGTGCGAATCGTTAGATAAGAAAAGTCGGTACTGTGATAGGATTGTTGCAACAATCCAGCAGGGTGGAATGGTTCCGGTGTGTTCACGGTGTCTTGTTGATGTAAGTACTTTCCTTAAGTGTATCTGTTATGTCGTTTACGGTAGTTTTAATTGTTATGCTCCAATACGAGATAAAACAAAGTGTTGCGAGTGGCAGTAAATTTGTATTCTGCTACATATTATAGCTAATAAGTTTATTGTTTATTTGATTTATTGAATGAATCTATTTAAAAATGTTGTCTTAAATCAAGCTTGAATCACCCCATGCCCATTCATGACAACTTTTAAGCAAGCATTTAAAAACAGTAATTTGCATCTTATGAGGCCTATCGCAACTATTGTGATCGAACCGCATAATGAAAACAAAATCGAACATTTCAACTCAACTTAAAAATTGCTTTTAGATAAGTTGCTTTAAAATCATCACGTAAAATAGATTCGTACAAACTTTACTGAACCTTTGCAGCCAGTGATAACATTGATCGCAATTCACTCTTTGCGTAACGTTCGCATGTCGGGCGTCCCGGTTCACTTCCGCAACGCTCCCCTATCTCCTTTAATTCTGGTGCCCCTGAGGTTGAGTTCGGTATTGATTCACCGCTTTGATCGTTATGGGAAAGTTAATCTTATCTGCCTTTGATATTTTTGTTCTATTCTCATTTCAGTGTTCTTAATAATATTACATTTTCTTTGGAGAATATATTTTTAGAAGTTTTTTATTTTTAATATTCACTTATGTCGGGAACTAGGATTCATTTCTACAATTCTCCTGTCTCACCTGAAGTTGAGTTCATCATGGGTTCACTACTTTGATAGCTATAGTTAAAGTCAGATGAGATAATCCTGTTTATCTCATCTGATTTAGATTCTGATTCTATCTTATAATGTTAATGACGTTTGACCTCCGCGATGTCAATCAATTGGTTCACTACTGCAACGCTCCCCTATCTCCTCTTATTCTAATGCTCCTGAAGTAAAGTCAAATATTTTTTTCTACTTTGATCGTCATGATAAAGTATATTACATCTGACTTTGGTACTTCTATTATTTTTATTCGTAGATATTCATAATTAATTAATAGTTGCCGATACTTCTAAAATTTTCCTTCACTTTATAGCAAGGTCTCAAAAAGCTGATTATTATTATAATCGGATTTATTATTAAATTCCTCTTTGTTTCTATTTTCTTCATGACGATATTCATAAACTTTGCTTTCATTGGTTGCCTCCAGAAACAATGCTGATGTCGTATAAATTATTAAATTCCTTACATTGTCGTTATGAATACCTCCCCCTTTTTGAAAAGCTTAGTTCACAGGTCGTCTACTTAAAACTAGGTTACATTTAATATTAAACTAGAATGTGTCAGATGCACTAAAAGTTCAAGGCGGTGGGAAAGGCTTTACTAAATGTTGAATTTTATATGGCATAGGACCTACTTATTATACATATTATACTACATTTTGTTCAGATATTAATACTGTTAAGTTATCTTCAATACCAGTAAGTACTTTGGCGTAACAATCCTCTATTTGCTAGTCAGTTTTGTCACAAATTCCATTTACAAAGTGTTGACGTGTTCATAATCGGTTATCAAGCAATTGTTAAAAAGTTCATCATACTTACTGCCATTAGTTACGATGACTGTACGTCATTTCCAGAAAGTAGATGAGTATGCAGTCCATTTGATACTATTAAATGGTTAATTTCATGGTCATTATTATATACAGAATTCATTTAGGCATACGTTGTTGCTGTTACAAGACAATTTAAATCTGCCATTCCTATTTTTCTTTGTTGACTTCAACGTCGATATGTATAGTAGGTATAGTACCTAACTTTCTACTTATAAGAAGACATTGCCATAAGTTCTTTCAAACAACTCTAACCTAACGCGCGGATTACTTGAATGAATCGATTCAATGTTTGTCCGTTAAACCAATTAGTATTCATCGTGGTACCGGCATCGGTTGTTTAAGCCGTGTCGCGTTTGCCGTGCTAGGACTCGCACTGGGTCGCTATATGTATCCTATTTTATGATAGTATATTTGCGGTTTTCTCTTAGATAAAGTTTTAACATTATCATGATATTCTTGGATTACAGGAATTAAATGTTTATGATGTCCATCTGATGATGGTTACTCCGCTTTTTCAGCAAAACTCATAAAAATTATATACTTTTATGTACCTTTACTTTATCCTATTCATTTTATTTATATTGTTGTTGGTTTTCTTTCTTTTCGATAATATTATTACCATCATTGTAATGAGGTATAAGGAGAGGCCTTAATTCTATTATATATCAAGTAGATTTTCTACTGACCCAGTCACGTTCTTCTAGTGCCTGAATCAGAGAATGATGCGAGCTGATTGTGTGCAAATTGCAGGCAACGTACAATTAAAATGCATTATTTAAATGAACGTAATTATCGGCACGCCCGAGGTTTTTTGTGGTAGGTATACAATACAGCATTGCAACCAATAAAATTATTTTCTTTTCCTACTTGTGATACACGTTGAGGAATTTGATGACGACTGTATATTTTAATAAGATATTTCGTCTATATGATTATTTAGATTCTATTGGGATTCCATTTAGGCGTTTTAAATTAGACCTCGGAGGGAGCAACTCGACCGTGACAGGTAAGACACCAATCGCATATGGGGTTAGAGTAGTAGTCACCTAGTTATATAAAAGTCTGACTATATAACTACCTAAGATAGACGAAGCATCTTATCCATTTTGCAAATCCTATTCATTTGCAAAGTACCTACTTACATGCGCATCCAAATTATGTCAATATTATGAAATGTAACTCATTCGGGCTACTGATTAATCTGCGAAAACCCATAATTATTACATTTTAATACTATGTAAAGCCAGTTCTGTTTGTTTTGAGTTGTTTGCTTCACTAATAAAAGTCTCACGAGCAGTAAATCGGATAAAGGGCAAGTGAGAATGTAAAGAATCCCTCGTAAACATCTCTCAAGTATCCCCTCGTGCCTATTGACTAAGCTTAGGGTACCCTTCCCGGATATTAACGGTGTGTAATGGTACAAAGACGTCGGGTGTAATTAATATTCGCCCAGTGTCTACCTAACTGTTGTTCTGTGTTGGATTAAGCTCCATGCCTCTTTGAACATGTTTAAACGGCTACTGTAAAATTTATTACACCTCTGCCAGGTAGCGGAATGTAATTGGGTTTAATGGGCAGTAAAGTAGCGATAAGTGGGCTTTTGAAGTCGGCTACCTCACCAACCATATCAACAAAACTTCATAAAGTTAATTATACTACGGGTATGGTGGCATTGTTGTTGCGTCAAGTTACATAGGAATTGCTGTATGGTTCGATTCTTGAGTTAAAAATAGTTCCAGATGATCCTTTCTTTTTGTTGATACAGTTTTCTTCTTTTTGTAGAACTTTAGATTTTGATGAAGATAGGTGGTGAGTTTAAGGAGTCAACTGGAACCGGTCTTCACGTCACTTGATGTTAAGTAGCCACTGCCCCTAATGAACATATTTTATGATCTCTTAGATAAGATCAGAGTCCTACGTGAATTTGACTACCGATGCTACCCCTGAACTTAGTCTAAGTTGGAATGCCTCGGATAAGCGTGTCTTCCTTACCACGCCCTTCATTAAAATACAACAGCGCTTAACAATGTTGTTATTAGGCAATAATAGGTATGACAGTGGCGCCGCCGCAGTCGAACCACTAAGGGTTCTTCCACCTTGATCAACAACTTCAACGTTCTACTTGTAACGCTAACGCATTTAAGATATGCACAACTTTATATGATTTTAGACTCATATTACCGCGGAATGGTTACACTATAATATATGTATGTGGTTAAAAGAAACGGGAACTTCATCTAACATGGTCGTTAATTAAACGACATTTTTTCATGCGTTTATGTCAACCGCAAACAATGTGTACAAATTATACATGTTATATTATGGTTAGTGAAAATGGTTTTAGTGCTACATATTAATGGCGTTATGAAGTTTGTTTCGGTTATATTAAACCGCTTAGCTAGCTAGCGTGAAACTTATGCGTTCCTGTTATAAAGTTATAGTTTGTAGTTAGTTCAGCTTCCTGCGGTTTATTAGTTAATTAACCGTTCGTAGTTGTTATTTATTTATTGTATTTGGATATCTTCTAATAAAGAAATATAATAAACATAATTTAATACAAAATATATGTCATATATGTAGGTAAATAAAAATTCCATCGTAGTGAAAAACAATTAAATTATTTCCCTTCATGTCGCGATGATTATGTTATTTTTTTTGTCTTGTCCAATAAATTTAGATTGCCTGAAGCATTTTTGCACTCGAAAAACGTGCTACAGCTTTACAATAGACACGAAGCAATTGTGCCTATAGCAAAACAGTCAGTTCAGTCAATGTCAAACGGCGATTAGAATCCCATTTGACAGATAATTGAGTACGACGGGCCGTATCCCCCGTGTCCTCGCGGC
>DWNY01001149.1:0-13347 GCA_018250635.1 Telegonus apastus | reverse complement strand
TAAATGCCGTGCAAGCCTATAATTTAAGTTCATAGATACAACTATTTTTCGCGTATTATAGTATTGTAAGATCGTTTTATGTATTTAGTTGGTATGCCTCAATAAATAAATAAATAAACCCTAATGGTAACATGTTGTTATCCCTCAGAACTAAAAATGATCATCTATTGGACTTGTATAAGGTATTTGCACACATCCTATTAACTAGAACATAACAGTCAGTATAAATGAGAATCAGGTGTGAATGGTATCACCGTCACACTCTTAATGGCATCAAACCCACATAGAGTTCAAAGACCTTATTAGCTTATTTTAAAGGCACAATGTGTTATGTCAATCTAGGTCTGAACTATTTTAGTGTTTAGAGATTAAAGATATTTTTAAGATATACATACTTCTATTGGTTTTAAATAAGATACTACTTACAATTGATAATAATAAATAACATGCACCTTGTTTATAAAAGCAGTAGGGTTTTTTTGTTAAATACAATAATTTATTTAATTTTGTAATACTTATCGGGATAATACGAAGATTCGTGTTATCGCCATGTATGTAGCCGATCCTTCGCGTCTTCGGGCAATGCTTCGAGCACACCGTTATCATTAAATTCGCACAACGAAACGTTTTAGCGCGAAGAACTTCGCTTGCCCGGCCACGTTTCGTTTGGCCCTCAGCTAATGTTTTGCGAATGTTTTCACGTTAGACTTCGTGAAGTTAAACGTCAAAACGATAAGGTAGATAACAAGGATAAGGACGTTAAGGAAGATAACGAAAATAACCATGCAGCGTAGACTAAAGACGTAAATCTTCGTGTTTGGCCTACGGCGAATATCCTCGCGATGTGTGTGGCCTAAGTATAGATTTACTTGACAGAATATTGAATATTATTTACTCGTGTATTCAGTACGCAATACAACATTAGTTTGTTCCTAACTCCAGTGATACATTTATTACTATCTAGTGTCAAAGGTAGCTAAAGTTTTCAAATTCATTATGTACTATCTACAACTTTCCTAATTGGTTCGTTCGACGTAAAGGGTTATTAGGATTGGATTAACCCTTGTAAATAATTTAATCCGTGTTCTGAAACAGGCGTACTTTTATTTCTACAAGCTTTGGAAACGTGAAATTAGTTTATTTTCTTTGAATGCTAAAATGAAGTATTTTACTCATTTTCTTATTTATATAATCTTTTGGTATTTTATCTTTAGAATCTTTTGTGGTTGATCTCTGGAGTGACTACCGTCGCAACTATTACACTTGGTGTGAAATCATATACGTATGTATGTATCCCAGTAGCGGAAACATAGAATGCCACGTTTGAACGTGATTTTGACCGACTTTGAAACGTCGGATTAATTTAAAAACTTTGCATACTAAAAAAACGAACTAAAGAGTAAAAATAATAAGGCTTTATAAAAAAATCAAGCAACTCATCTGTCTGTCAATAAAATATTAATAACTATTGACGTCATGGACCCCACGCTTTTTTGCGTTATATACATTTTTTTGCATTTGTGACCGATCTCAGGTAGAGCTTTAATTAGGAGACGATTACACATGTAAATAAAAGGCTATGGCCACTTACAAAGTGGAATGTATGCTCATTCGTTACTTTATACTAATTGTATTTATATTTTCATCAATAACTTTTTTTATCCATCTTTATGGTCAATGGCTACAACCGTATTACAGCCAATTCACCCATAACAGTGTACTTTCTTAGTTACTTTGTGAATGATTTGGACTTACTTGGTGATGCACTTCTCAACCATGGTGTAGGCCTTAAACCCGAGGATGCTGAAAATGACCACCGACGCGTAAATGGCCGTGAGTGCGTTACACACAGACACGAGTAACACGTCTCGCACACAGTTGTTGTTCGGGGGGTTGTAGGACCCGAAGGCCACGAGGGACCCAAAGGCCAGGCCGAATGAGTAGAACACTTGGGTCGCGGCGTCCAGCCACACTGGCGGGTCTAGAAGTTTTTCGAGCTGAAATAAAATGGTTGATGAATTACTTGATGAATTAACTTAATATTTAAGAATTATTTCATCAAAAAAGTGGATCTTTATTATTTCTTTTCAAAAGTTATTACAATTTAAAATCAAAAGTAACTTTTCTTACGTCGAATTCTTTGTACAAATGGCACATCGGCGTCTTCTAAATACAAATGGCAGAACAACGTTCGTCTGGTCAGTTAGTACTAATAATATAATAATGGGAAATTATATAAATAAAAAGATACGAAGAAGGTACATGTAGTGTTAATACGATAAGCCAACGAAGATTTTCGCTTATCTACACACGCTATGGCTTTTACGAGATCTTGTTACTGTTTAATACTTCTTTTAGTTAAAAAATTAAAGTAGCCTAAGTTATGTCTTACACTGATAGTTATCTGATAGCTATCTGCTAGTTAACGTCCCGACAAAGATAGGTTCAGTATTTTCGAAAAGTATCCGGAATTAAAGAAATAAAAAATATAATCTTTGTTATTATATGCACCGCACATACTTTCATATATATTTAGTACAAACTTACTATTCTGACGTTACAAACTGACACATCAATATTATTTACTTGTATAGATTTAAACTCATAAACAAAAAATGGTCTAAACTTACCTTTGGTTTATACATATGCCAGATGCCGTCAGAGGATCCCGGAAGAGTGATGCCCCGGACGAAAAAGATCGTCAGAACCACGTACGGGAATAGGGAGGTGAAGTACACCACCTAGAATAATCAAAGGACCATGTAGAATACGATCAAGATCTTAAAACAAATTTGGTGAAGTAAGGGAGTCATACTTATCCGAGGCGTCCCAACTTAGTCCTCAGGGGTAGCAACGCAAGTGGAAATCTTAGGCAGGACTCTGATCTTATCTGTAGTTGATTAAGGATGTCTATGGGCGGCAATTCCCACTTTCCATCAGATGGAATTCCTCATTTGCTACTTCCATATTATATATAAAAAAGTTATACAATAGTTGAAGTCAGTATAACTTATTAGACTTATTTGAACTAATAATTTTTTCGACCACATCACGAAGATTGTTATTATATAGAAGAAGCAAACAAACATACATTTCACCTGATGATAAGTGACCACTACCGTCGAAGGCATCTGTCAGCAACAAATGTCCGTCAAAGAAATGATTACTTCCCATCAAGTGGGTTTTCTTCGTTCCTCCTTTGCTAATTTAAAATAAATCGCATTAATAAACTCACCTTTCCACTGCTCTGAATGCCCTTCATCACGATGAAAAACACAATGATCCAGGCTAGCAGGAGATATAGCACGATCCACCATCTAGGAACTCCCGGATCCTCGATGCTGGGTGACGCGTCTAGGGCCTCGCGGTACCAGAAGTACACGGTCGCGGAGGCCTTGGAGCATTCCTCCTCGGCGGTGCCGTTGTCTTGGGGACAGTGGGCCCAAGGCAGGGTATCCGCACTCAGCTAAAAATAAAAAAATGGTTAGCAGATGGTATATTGAGAAATGCATTTTTCACATTAATTTACTTGTGTCTTGGGATCTTGGGTCACTTGGTATCTGCTAAAAAATTTCCAATTAAAAGGGGAATAAGCGATTGAGGAACCTTCGTGATTTCTTAAATCAAAACCCCTTTCAGCAGGCACATATTTTTTTAATAAGAATTAAGTAGCAAACGAACATGAAGTCCATCTGATGATAAGTGGTCACTGTCGTACATGAGCATCCGTAGGCTTGCCATTGAATATTGATTCTACATGAAGTCAACCTTCAACCTATAGTAGATAACAAAAGAGAAGAAAGAAAGTCTGTCTAGATTTTCTTCTAAATCTTCGAAAATCTATCTAGATCAGAATCAGAATAAAGAAAATCTTACCCGGATGCTGTTAAACAAGTAGAAGAACACCCAAGTGATGATGACATTGTAGTAGAGCGCCACGAACAGAGTGACAATGCAACTGGAGATGCCGATGCCGCCCAACCACGGGTGGATGGTGTTCCACACGCCCAGGGAACCCAGTCGCATTTTCTGCCCGATGGCCATCTCAATCAGGAAGAGCGGGATGCCTTCCAGCACCAACATGATCAGGAATGGGATGAGGAACGCGCCTGAAACAAATTTGATTAGATTGGTAGATGTCTCTGTTAAGAGATGTTCTGGTGATCTTTGTTCTGTAATGTTGAAAGTTCAGGATCGTATCCAAAGAAGAACGTATGGAAAATGTTTAAAAACGTTAACTCAGATACAGATTGTGTTAACAAAGATTGTAATTTTAAAATGCGTGTTTGTTTTAAAATGTGTATGCGCTCATAAAAAACGCTTAATAAAATTAAAAGCTGAATTACCTTGACCTTAATATTAATATATTGATATATGAGGATAATTAATTGCTAACAAGGTTATCAATGGTCATCAAACACCTCACAGGTCATAGCGTTGGGTATTGCAAACCGTCTACTAGGTAGGGAAAGCATAGAAGATGGATAGTCCAAAAATCGATTTTTAATTTGATGTATTTAAGATCGACATCACTAACGTGGCGTATTGCAGCTTTTATATCTTAATAATCAAACGATTTTTCAACACTAACCATAAAATCTGTAATAAGAAAGAATATAAAAGATTGCAGGAGAAAGTATATAATTAATTCTACCGATAAGACGTCTAAATATATCGAAAATGATTTTCAAGAATTCTATGCAGTTTTTAGACCCGATTCTTCAAACTTCGATTCGATTCGATTTCAAAATCGATGTTTTTCAAAATGATTCCCCACCCTTACACGTATATGAACAGCTTAAGTATATAGTAATATCTTCAGAGGAAAAGAGACTGCATAGATATTAAATTTCCAGTTACAAACTATGAAGCGACTTTATGAGGTAGGTAGGAGTGCTTTGAAATGAGACGTAATTTTCTCGAAAAGACTGCAATATTTAAGGTCCGTGCAAACTAAAGCTCGCGCAAGCGGAAAGCGATTTCAAATAAAACTTAGCATTTGTACAGTACCCACATGCAATTTTTATACAGCGTTTTCGTGAAGCATGAAAAATCTTATGAATTTTTATTAAATTGAAATAATAAACAAGTGTACAGTAAATGGATGTCGACAATTAAGACGTTCATAGCTCTAAAGGCCTAAATTTGCATGTCTCCTAGAAGTGTTTCTCTCTTACCATATCCTTCAAATCACAATAGACTAGCGCACAATACTTATAAAAATAGATATGGGGATGGTAGATGGTAGATGGGATGGTAGATCTCCTGACAGACTAGGTGCTCATGTTAAAGGAGTGGCTGTCACCATCAGTCTCAGTCCGGAGCTTGTATATTTGCAAGATATTGAGAACAATTCGATAGCGTGATTTAGGATACATTAGAATACTGATGAGCTGCGGAAAGTCGCCGTAGTGCCATTGGGTAAACGACATTTTTATGTATTTGGTCGGCTGCGAAATATCAGCGTTTATGTGTAGGTGATAACAAATTTATTTTTATAGTATACACTAGGGTTGTTATAGATATGAAATCTCAGATATGGACATGGATATGTGAAAAAAATTATAACGGTTACGGATACGGTTACGGATATGGAAATATTTCGGACTATCCGATAGTTTCGGTTACGGATAGATGATTTTTGAAGGAAAGATTATGGAAATTAAGTAAAACAATGTAATGATTTAATTTATTTGCAATTAAGAAACAGACACAATTAATGTGTCGGCACTGCCGGATGGAAAGTTGTTATTTTGTGTTATATTTGAACTCCAACCCTCTACGAAATTATTTGAAATTTTTATATCAGGTTTAGTAACGGTTTCGGATAGATTTTATTTCGGATATCCTATGGTTACGGTTACAGAGCTACATTACATCCCTGTTATATACTGCGCGCGCATGTTTATAATTGAATTAAATTTTGTGACATATTTTTAGTTCCAGTTCGAAAAATAAATACTATTGGACCGGACAGTTGGATTCCGCTTTGTTATTCTCGCCGCTTTTACCATAGCTTTAATTCTGTTCTACGACATTTCTAAAATAAGACCTTTGACGTTGCTGGTGCTTTGATGCTAATTATATACTTATTAAGTTTATTTTCTGAGAATATTACCAATTTTGTCTCACACCAACGCATTTCCACTTATAATATAAATGTTTCGGTAAATAGATTCAATACCTTTGCGCAGTATTTCAAATACGTTACATAAGGGAATATTAAATGTATGTATGAAGTACGTGTATATATGACTATATATAAGTGAATCTCATCTTGGTAAAGCCTTCGTGGTTGAAATCCAGCGGCATGATGGCCACAACTATACCTATATCTGCCTAATAACAGCAGAGGTAATCTGTCTTGTGCTCTGGGTTAAAGGCTATTTTAAGGGAAACATCCTTATCAGAGGGGTTCCAACTTAGTCCTCGGGGATAGCAATCTATCGGTGGCCAACCACGGGTAGATTTCTAATCCTTTTTATAATCAACCCCAGATAAGGTCTAAATCCTACCTAAGGTTGACCGGAGATGCGTTACTACCCCTAAAGACTAAGTCAGAACGCCTCGTATAAATGGAGGCACCATTACCACACCCTCCAACCCAGAACACATTGTGACTCTTTTGGACCTTCATGGAATCTTCGTAATGCGTCTATGTTTATTAAAATATCAATTAAAACAAACAATATATCAGACTAATTAGCATCATTACCATAAAACACGCAGACATTAAAAGGAAAGTAAAAAATACAAACAGCCAGACATAACAGAGACATGTAAAAAACAACCCGTCAAACGGATTACAGGACCCTAAAAGGGCAAAAAACCTCCGATGTCCAAAACAAATATGAATTTGGGGAGGCGAAGCAAAGAACGTAGGCGTCTACGAGCTACGCCGTAGCCCGTAGCATCAAATCGATACCACTGCCAGCATTCGTGTCTAAAAATAAACTAATTTCAGACTGAACTTTGAATTGTAAATGTACGTCAATAAACTTGTTTGGTTAGATCGGGCAATAGATATTCCAGTATTCATATAACATAAATGTCGATACTTACATATTGTATAGTTTTACCTAACATGTATAGGTAAATAATTGGTATTAGGAACAGTAACTTTATTCCATTGTTAAAGTGAGTGCTCGCGCGGTATATACAATACATATATATACTAAAAATTTACTGTATGGATTCTTGTACAGTTTTTACTTGAAGATAGTGCAATTCTTGAGGATTGACGTATATATATATATAAACCAAAGTCCCCAAAAGCGGTCAAAAATCTCTTTCAATGGATTTTGCAAAAATCGATCACAGACAGAAGCTTTTGGAAACTTTCGTTTATAATATGTCATAATATTCATCTCTTTGTTTATAACGTCCATATCAAGGTGACTCAGTGTTTTAATGGGTTCCTAAATAGAGTGTTCGTAACCAAACGAAACTCACCTCCGCCATTTTGTTGACACAAGTACGGGAAACGCCAGATGTTGCCCAGACCGACGGAGTACCCAATGATGGAGAGGAAGAATTGCAGCTTCCCGGACCAGGCCGCTCTCTCCTCCCCAGGAGCTTCCCGCTGAAGAGAACCTCTGGACCCTTGCAGGACTATAGTCACGCCATGCGGTCGCTCGCTGCCGTCTGCTCTCGTATTCAACGGCGCTAATTCATGACCGTTTCTCGGCCCAATCGGCTCAGCTTTGCCAGCCATTTTGAATATCTAATCAATGGTATCTCACGAATTCTCTTAACTAACCTCTTACCTACCTTAATGATGCGTTAATCTCAAACCTATACAATCTTATTGTCTGTATCAGACTGCAGATCAATGATCTGACGCTAAATCAACACAATTTCAATTTAACTAGATTCTTCGAATGATAATCGTTACCTATGAATATGTTCATATTATTCTTTACTAGATCTGGTGAATTTCGTAGTCATACGTGAAATATCGTATCGCGTCTTTCTTTACAAATTCTACTACTTTAAAATATGTTGTTGTTCTTTGCAGAAGTTTCTGGCGTAGTTTTAAGGAATCTCTGAAGACGTAAGATGCCTCTCTGTGCATATGAGTGGATATAATTGCCTAATAAAGCTAAATTGACATGTTTAGTGGGAGATATTGTTATGCGGATAAGTCTTTTTGTCTTCCAGTCATATTCATAAACGGGAAGTTCCTAATGCAGGAAGCGAATCTGAAACAAAAAAATATTCAAATTAGTTTATTTCTAAACAGGAAAATCGTTCTTAATATTAGTTTTTTTACTGAGATGGTCAACAGTAAGAAATAGTAGTCTTAACTGATGGGTTAATGCAATGAACGGAAGGAAAGATAAGGTACAATATTTAAGAGCAAGTCAATAAATTTAAAATTACTTTAACAAAACAAGAATAACAATAACCTGAAAAATCAATATTACAAATAAGGATCTACGCTAGATATCTCGAACATCAGTAACTATATAATCCAAATTGAATTAAAGACCTGCTCATAATGTTTTTCTCGGTCGCAGAATATAATTCGTTGGCCTCTATAAGCCCGGTATACGGCATTACATCATATTATTATTCAATGACGCAACCATTTCAGGGTTAAAACCAACTACATTCAACTACCTATATAAAAGAAATAGATCAGATAAAATATCAGGAAGTTTCACCCATGATTTATCACTCATAATACAGGCTAAATGGCACATCTGTACAGTCGGGATTGGTCGTTTCTACGTTTGTCTTTACAAATAAATAAAATTAAAGTGTCTGTTTGTAATGTCAAAATAACAACGTTTTACTAAATGCATATGAAAGTATAGACAGTACCGATAACAAAAATATAATTATAATTTTTTTTTCTGTCTGTCTGTCTGTTTGACAGTAGTAATCTCCTAAACGGCTGGACCGATTTTGACGGGACTTTCAATGGAAGATAGCTGAAGGTCTAAGGCGTAACTTGAACTACTTTAATTCGAAAAAAGCACTGGCGCGGGCTCTACGCGCATGCGGCCGGCCGTCGCGGGCGTTATGTCGGTTGCTATTAGGCAGATATATTTGCACCCATTTTTGCTTCTTTAATTAGCCAGTTCTATATAAAATTACACATGAGGTGGTTTGTATACATGCCTGCTACTTGTATCTCGATAGATAGACGATTCTAGCCTAGAGTCGTAAAATACGCTATCATGAGTAAATACAGCCTTATCTAAAGAGCTTTAGTGGATCGATAATGCAGATGCACTTAGGGCCATTAGCGGGGAATCGATTTCAACACGCAAGTAGCCTAAGCAACTTGGATTTAGCATATTTTAATTATCATTGCATGATCGCTCAGTGGTATATATACTCTAGGATAATCTCATGATTAACGTAGTCCTAAGAACGAGGTCTGTTTTGACCATAGATTTAGAATTTTTCGCATATCTATGGTTTTAGTTCTATAAAATTTATATTTTGAAGTTTCTATACCATACCAAACATACATGACACTATTATATGGGCTTTTAGAGGAAATTTTGAGTGGTGTATTGGATCTACATATATTAAAGCATAATAATAAGATATATGTTAAAGAATAATTCCTGAGTTGGTTGGCTGAAAAATTCAAGACTAATTAACAATTCAAAAGTGATGTTATAATTTCTGAGTAGAGTTAGCGCTGCTGTGTTGTAATTTAAAGGATGTGAGAAAGGCACTTATACGAAGCATTATATATTTGTACTCATGGGTTACCCATCTTAAAATCATCAGAGATTATGTCGTATCTAAAGTCAATCTGAAACCCGTTGCTACTCCTGAGCACTAAGATGGTCGCCTCTTAGATAAGTGAGCCGGTAACCACATCTTTCCAAAAGCTTGAAAAAGGTGTGACGCGGGTACCTACGCACCCCGATCAATCCACATTCATTTTACCACATGGCGCCTGGTTTCATATATGTATATCGTCGTCAACCCATTATTGTCCCACTGCTACATGGGTCTCCTCTCAGAGTGAAAGGGCTTTTAGGCCGTAGTCCACCGCGCTGTCCAAGTGCGAATTGGTAGCCTTTACACACCTTCAAGAACTATTTTTTATTTTAACGAACGCTCAGGTGTTCAGATTTCCTCACGATGTTTTCCTTTACTGTTAAAGCAAGTGATAATTAATTTCTAATACGCATATAACTTTGAAAAGTCAGAGGTGCGTGCCCGGAATTTGAACCTCGGACCCCCCGATTGAGAGGCCGAATTTCAACGATCAGGCTATCACTTTTTATATGTATGTATATACTATAGATCTAATGGTAAAGATACGAAGACACTGACGCGTAGGCGGCATTGTGTCGGAAAACCTACGTAAAACGTAAAACAATCGTAAATCTTGCACTAATGCATTTCTTGCGTTGGCACACAGCCCGTATTTTCTACTGGAAATGGCAAGTTGTATTTGGCAAAAACATCCCCAAGAGTTGGAGTCAGATTCATTAATGTATGTATACGATACTTAGTTAAATTCAGATTATTTTTGTACACAAAATAACAAACAGAATATTTGCAACCTTGATTATAACTCTCTAGATATAGCATTAAAAATAGTCACTAGCTGTTAGCCTCTAAATAGCTAATGTTTATAACAGGCAACTTTATCGTCCAATCAAAATGGCGTAATTGTAGCATTCGAGCAATTATACGACGGCGTTTTTAAGCTAGTGTGCGGAGTCACGCATACATGCTTATTTTTGTTAGACGTTTTATGCTTGCCATTGAGACCGTGACGTGATATCCATTGTTTTGTTTTAAGTATTTATTTTGTTTAACCAGAATAAAGTTTATTTATTTCTTTCTTTACAATACATCTTGTATAATAGTAAGTAAGTAATGTATAATAGTGGCCTGATGACAAAAAATAAATAAAAGTGGCGAAAACGCCAAACGCCAACGATCTTTGTAACATAGGTTATTTGCACTATGTACGCCAAAGAATGTTATGATAAGTTAATTAAGTTTTATTATTTCTGATTTATTAATGCTTTGTCATAAGTTTTTGTTATAATCACCTGTAAATCACCCATAAAACATGAGCTTGTATATCCTCCTCCCTCACGTTATTAATCACGGTATACTTATATTTAACCTTATAGTTAACTACCTACAGATGTATATTGCAATAACCACTGTATAAACGTTTTTTCAGACAAAAACCTCGCCTTAATGCTTCAGTCGGGCAGTCATGTTCATTTCTTTAAATTTTTAAAACCGATCCTGCGCGGAACAGTCGGCGCATTCTCTAACAAAGACATTTTAGTAAACCTCGATATAAAATGAACCCGTAGTATTTATCAGACGTGGTTGCATTTTATTCAATTGCTAATACTAATTATATATTAATAGATTGCTGTTGTAGTTATTAAGCGATCAAAAAATAACCTTTATTTTTTAAAGACCTTTTATATAAAATAAAAAAAATATATAATCTTCTATATTCCTTACATTACAACAAAGTTTGCATTATGAAGGTGTATATAATAACAACAATACATACATTGTCGACAGTAAATCATCATAAATCCTTTCCTTGATTGATAAATTTTAACGTTTTTATGAAAGAGACGGTATTTAGTACAAAACTTTAAAAATCAGTGAATCAGCATAACTAAAGAATCAGTTTGTAATCTACCAACAAAGTACTAAAATCATAAGACTATACATTTACACATATAAACAGAAGGGTTGTCTCAAACATCCCCCTCTTGCTACAAGGGTCTTTGTACTCCCCGCGGGTTAAACCTTAATTGCGTATTAATTTGTTGTCTAGATACAAGATAATATAAAGATGGCGAAGCGAAGTAGCGCAGACAGATAAGACATTTTGTCCGTGATTTTCTTAGCCGTGACGGAAATACTAGGCTTTAGAAGGTCACTTAAGTATACATAATTTTAGATAAGGTCGCTTCAGGCAGACGATAGCGAATGCATGATACTTTATTATCTACAATTTTTCATCAAATATTATCGTCCTCCCTATAATAAGTTATCGTAAAAGTATATTAATTATCTTCGGATGTAAGGTCTTCTAGTCGAAATATCTATACTTCTAAGACCGTTAATATGGCTTGCTATGTGGTGTTGGTTTTAAATAGCACCACTCATTCTCTGCCTGTGGATATCGTAGAAGGCACTGAGGGACAAAATTCAGATGAGCAACAGCGTCTCAGTATAACATCAACACTTACTGTGGTCACCAACACGCACGACAGACACGGGAACCTATTGAAAAAGACCTACCATTACCTCACAAATGATAGATTGTGTTAGTGTTTTATTAAATAGACTAGCTGACCGGGCGAACGTTGCTCTGCCAGTATTATTTAGAAGTCTGCCCGTGGATCAGTATTGTTTTTACAATAACGCCGTCTAGTCCACTAAGGTAAAACTATTCACATACGTAATTCGACGTAGGAAAAGTTACTTTGCATTTTAAATTATGATAACTTTTGATAGAGTGGATCGATTTTGATGAAATAAAAACTAAATGTTAATTTAAGATTAGCACTATGAATATATCTGCATTTCCATGAATTCAATCCCGTTACTTTGTCGTCAAGTAATTTAAAACACACAGACAGTGAGCGCGAGTTACATTCTTATTAGACAGAGAGATTATCAATGTCGATTTAACACCCAAAGTCTAAGTACATTAAATATGACGTAGTTAATTAATTTGAAAGTGATTATCCGACGTTAGTGGTCCAATCAAGGTCATTTTAATTATGTTTATCGCCTACATAACTCATAGATGACAGATCTTGTCTATTATCGCTTAAACGCTATATTTGGAAATTTCATACAAGATAATGTATAGAGTAGGTACGCTTTATTTTAACGAATACGGTCGTTGTTAAGGTCCGCAGTTTGTTCAGGAAGACGAGGTCTATCAGCCAAGTTTTTAGTTATTGGTAGAACCACGGGAGGGATTTGGGGGAGGCTCAAGCATAGAGGGCCACAGACAGGTGTGAGTGCGAGTGTCCAACAAATAATAAGAGAGGGAAGATGAGATACACTGTACTTTGTCTAAACACACATGCGAAGAACAGCGGCCTCTCATTTACCCTCATTTACTCTCTCTCTTTGGTTGGACACATTTTAGGCTGATTCCCCTTATCTACTTTATGGATTCCATAATTCTGAACGCAAGTACTCAAATCCATCTGTCACCTGCATGGAGCCGAAAGCATTTAGGAATAGTCCTCCATAGGAATCTTTCTTAGCCATTATTCTCAAGTAGCCATAACATTATGGAAGACCGCTCTATTTTTTAACCGACTTCCCAAAAGAAAGATGTTATCTATTCGTCACGTATATATATAT
>DWNY01001148.1:0-13347 GCA_018250635.1 Telegonus apastus | reverse complement strand
CTCATGCCGCTGTTTCGATTTTGATTTAATGTTTTAAATGGTACAATTGTTTATTCAACTGAAAAAACAATGAATGCTTCGAAATTATAGCGAAATTTTACAAAGCATAACATTTCAAACAAAAAAATTAAATGAAACATGCTACTCTGTGACAGGCACATTATATAGGCACATTATATAATAACAAGAGATAATTTTTAATGGCCCTGCACTGGTCATTTCTTTCTTTACAAAGTTTTTGCTGTTACTCTTTTTTCTTTGTTTCAAAGGATTGGCGATTATTAATTTAACGTTCATTGTTTTTGAAATTTACTTATACCTATGTAAGTATTTTATCTTTGTTAGTTTCTAACGATTCATTTGTTTATGCCTTGTTTTTCTTTCCAAATTCTATAAGAAACATAATCCTAACGTTTCAATTGGTATTCTATGTATTCATACGTTTTGCACTCAAACATCCACGTATTCCGCAAATTCAAGCCAAAAAGCATGAAATTCAATCCATAATAAAATAAAGTAAGTATCTTTATAACTAAACCTTCATTTTCTAAACATAAAACAATAGGAAGAATGCTAAACAATACTATCGATGTTCTCTCATAACAAAAGTAAGTAAGCGAGGTCTCGGCTCTCCCCAAGTTAGCATTCTTCGCGTTGAGGGATAAAGTTTCCCGCTCCGGCGTTTGGAAATGAATATTTGAAATTACACTGCAGTTTGAATTTACTAACTCTTTAATGATGTTGAGGATTCAACTTAATTATCTTTATTAGCTGTACTTGAGGGAAAGAAACTTCACTAACGAATAACGAGGATGTTTTAGCCACTTTTACCATTTCAACGTTCCAGTTTCCAAAATAATACTTTTAAACTCCTACAGTAGTTGTAGCTGAATGAAATGAATAAATCAGACCAGGGCTTTATATATTACAATGTTATTCCTTAAATACTTAATTTCTTCGAGGAACAACAACTTAATATTTTCAGCAAATCTGTGATAAGCAGAAACTGATGTAATGCAAAGACCAATTAGATCAATATATGACCATTACATATAAATGTTAGTATATAACATCGGATGTACGAGTAACATCCACACCTCTCTAACGTAACAACTTCCGCTAAGTAAAACGTGTCATAATTTAAAATTTTATTACTCATAGTAGGTATACTTAACTTATTTCAGTATCTAGTTGTTCAGGAGCCGAAACCAGGAAGTGCTTGTTAAATTTATGTCGCAATAAAAATGTGTAACAAATCAGTAGGAAGGGTGTGGTGACAATTTTACGAGAAGGCGATATCTCGCCGGGAAGGGTTGTGTGTCCTTTGTATTTGAAAAATAGTCTTAGAGGTGGCACAGTTCAATGTGTTGGCTTCAACTACTGCAGCTCAAACTCTGCCTGTTTTTTGTAATTTTTCTAAAGATGACGGCATGGCTCTTTTTTTATAACAATGAAGTAACCAAGGATCATGATTTTCACCTGCGTGTAAATGGCCACGGTCACGGACATGAGTAATCAACCCCAGAGTCTTTGGAGTCTCACCTGAGGTTGACCACACATACGTTGCTACCCATGAGGACTAAGTTGGAACACCTCGGATAAGTATGTCTCCTTTCCCATAACCTTCAACTCAGAACATAGCAGCGCTTAACACAGCTGTTATTAGGCGGAAATAGTTCTTGCAGTGGTGCGTCCGGCGCCGAACCACATATGGTTCTACTTCCCAGGCGTTTTGAAAGAGTTTTACACATCTACATTTTAAAGCAATCTGTGTGTCGCTTACGGAACAGCACAGTCACCCGACACAGGAAGCGACCGTAAAATTTATTTCGCAATAAAATTGTGTCACGAATCAGTGTCGAGAGCAATGTCGCGTGGCGACAGCTTTACGAGACACGAGGAAACCATAACTTGTCCTACAAATAGAACACCTAATAGTCTATCGGTAGCTTTTCAACGAACACTTCGAATTCCCGCAGATAGTATTCGGAACTGCTCAATAAAGTATATTGAGTAGTATGTGGATTTAAGACGGCAATTCACTTTGAATGTAAATGAGGCGTGGCGCGAATAGTGGTGCTGTGATGGTGATGTTGTAGGTAGTAAAATTAGTTGTAGGTATACATTCTCTAGAAACTATAAAAGTTTTAAGCTAAAGCGTTATTATGAAACTTAGTTCTAGTAGTATAAATGATCTGACAGTTAATTTTTTGTCATTTTTTCGACATTATTTTAAGTTGAAGACAAGACAGGAAAATTGATGTAAGAAATGTGAAGAATATAATATACGAGTAAGTAAAGATATGAACTAATAGTTATCATCTAGTTACTATATAAATTTGGTTAACGGCCCTAGTTGAATAAATTCTTGTTCCACTTACGACTATATTTCATAAGAATAGCCTGTCACTTCGCACAACACTGGAGAGTTATTCGAAATTATTTCCGCACCCGAGGCTTAACCCTCCCGCACACACTCGCTAAACGAAATTATATATTATGAAATTGCAAAAAGCAGTTATCACCCCCCGCGCGCCCCGCGCCCCGCCGCCCCCCGCGGCTCCCGCAGTTGATTGCAAGTAAATACCATTCACGCCCCGCCGGGAGATAATTCCCTTTAGCGGCTGTTTTCCGCGTTTTTTCCTCCGGCGGTGAAGTCGGGAGAGGTTCTTGAAAACATCATGCTTGCCACACGAGTGAGGAAACTTTGAAAAATGAAATGTGACGATGCGTATGTTACGTCAGTGGTGATGTAGGGTTGTCTAGCACGGGTTGTTTAAGCTTTAGTTGCCGTTGAATTTTATGAAGCGCTGAACGTATTTTGTAATGTGAAGTTTGAAAATGTTATTTGAAATTTTGGGTTAAAAATCATATTTATACATTGTTTATATACTCAAGACAAAATAAAATACGTTGAATATGGAGTAGGTATACTTATTTCATGCTTTCTTCAGAAGATTTTAGATAGTATTCCGATACTTCTAATAAATAAATCCACATTTTAATTTTCTTGTAGCATTTTATAGTTTTGTTTATAATTTAATTTTTATTTCAGTTCCAAAATAAATGGTCGCAAATTACAATTAAATCCAACTTACACCCACTCATAGATTAGCCCGCGGCCGAGAGTGTGCAACCGCCGCAACTGTTTGTGTATGCTGCGACTGTCTTCCAGCGAGTCTAGACGCCACTTGGTCAGCGGTTTTCTTCTATTTTCAAACACATTTAATACTTTATCTGCAGAGGCACACGTGTTTTTCATTGTAGCTGAAATTATACTGAAATAAATGTACTGTTTATGTTTTAGTTTTAATCAAAATAATGTAGACGTTAATCTAGAACACTCGTATGTTATTTTAGAAATATACCTATATATATCGTGTACAGTATGATTTATGATATATGTATCGGATTCATATTTATAAAATTAATTCCTTGATTTCCTTCTATTTCATACTTAGATTTAATAAATATCAATTTCATACTTTTCTTTATAAGTAAATAATAAATTTAGGCAATGAGATTCTTACCTGAATTAGGTGTGCACCAGAGTAAAATGTTATATATCTCGAAATACCTACGTACCAGCCGACTACATGACGGAAATATATCAAATATCCGGGTAACTTTATCAAAACTTAACTTACTTAATTACTTAAAAAAAGTTACACCAATTGCTTGGATAATAAAATTAAGTGTTTGTGCGCGTTATTAGCTTAATTTATGAGTGTTGTTTAGCAAACCGACAATCATCTGTACTTGCCCTCCGCGCGGCCGCCCTACGCACCGCCCAGACCCGCTGCTGCAGTAAATCTTCTAAATTAAGTTGCGTCGCGATATCACCGTGCAAATGTATGGAGACAGGCGACAGGCCGCCACTCACACGCAACATACTCCACTATGGCTCTTAACCTCTCAGAATAACGACACATATTTGCCGAGCCACCCTCATCTTAAGATATTCTAAGCATTGCAGGCAAATGTAAGTCCTATTTTTAAGTAACACGGTTGATAATGGGATATGCAAATGTTTACATATTTTGCCATTGACAGGTGGATTCGATTCCCGGCGGCGCTGAAGCGCTTTCAATGAACGGATTGTATATCAAAGTACTTGTGAAGCAGACATGTACAAGTTTTCGCATTTGAAAGAATATTTTAAAAGAAATAAAGATAAATTTCGAACAGTTCGATTGACTCTTGAGCTCATAAACTGAAAAAAGTTGCACCTCCCTTACAAGGGTATCATTACCATTCATTGTATTTTTGATTTACTACCTACCTACTTTATCACAAATTGATTATACAAATATGAGCACAAAAACTCTTACAAGGTATTTCAAATGTTGATTTATATATTATTTTGGATCCTTCCGTCCAACATGAAATATAAAATTAAACACCAACATCCAGGTACTAAAGAAATTTCCCTAAACGAGGAACAATATTCCATGGGGCGCCAACTACACATGTTTTATTCAGCCGCGAGTGAGTGTAAATCACTTTGTGGAGTTGGATATAAAAGGCCAGCTTCCAATCAACGGCGGTCAGTTCGGAAACAAAGTTAGCGGATCCTCTAATTCCGCAGATGGACCTCGCTCTTCAACCAAACGAGTACGTATAATCAAAAAGTTCGATGGATCCGTTTTGACTTCTCCATAAACGACCTTGTTTAAACCTATTGAGTTTTTAGGTCATGAAACTATACATCTAAAGTAAATACAATAGAAATAATATTAGTTATATTAACATTATACAGTGTTATGTTAACCTTAATTATGTAATTAAGTAAGTTAAGTTCGACCACGGAAGTACCAACGCCAAACTTATTTCTAGCGTGAAGCACTGGAGTGGTGTGGATGACTTAGTCTTTAGGAGCCATAGATCTGTAATTGATTACAAGTGGGCAGGCGGCAGTGGCCAGCTTCTCAATATATTATACTCCATAATTTTTTAAATACATACTATACAACTCAGATATAATCAAAACACTACTAATATAACCCAATATTACACGCAAATAATTAACATGGATAAAGATAATAATTGCTTTCCTTTTGAAAAACATAAAATTTCCACAATTTATGACGCTGTGATCACTTAACATCAGCCTTGGCTGCTCATCTGTTTCTTTAACGTAAAATAAAAACTAGCGAATCGAGATTCATTCGGAGTCCAATCCAGTAAGTGCAACGTAATCAGACAGTTTGAAAGTTCATTGATCCGTACGATGGTTTTCATCTGGTAGCGCCGTGCACCGTGCTGGTGGAACAATGATTCGTTTTGAGATAATGAAACTTATTCCATTTCGGTCCCGAGGAAATGATCTCAGTGCTCGTATTTGCTTCGTTTACACAAATAGAAAACCATTTTTGTATCCCCGCAAGATTTTACTTGTTTCTTATTTTATTCTTTTTTTATGCAAAATCAATGGCGCTTATTTAAAAAATAAAACCATAGGTAGTATTCGTTTGACGGTAAGTCCTTTTCCAAACATCGCTTCGAAGAATTTTAAATTGCTAGATTCCAGATTAGTACAATGCGAAAGTGATTATAAATTGGAAATAATACCATATCATGGTAAATGAAGTGAATTACAGTTTAATTTCGTTTCCCATTATGTATAGATTTGTCTTTATTGCGCTCTTCCGCCTGTTGTATAGTTCTTGCCCACAACATTGCAAGGCATCAGCTTCGCAAAAACTTGAAAGAACATCCCTTTACGGAAACCGGAGTTTTTATACCCGTCAGTGCATTTAAACTTTCATATATAACCACATAAGGATGATATTACAATTAATCTAAATTCGCTTTAAAGAATCATAATAAATTTCTGTTTACAAATAGGTAGTTATTTTCTCTCGGTTAAAAAATATATGTAAATTAAAAACAAAAGATTCTTATTGCTTAGAGGCATCAAACAACTTTCGATACTAATATTGTCCATTCCACTACTTATTACACACGAGAACAGTAACCGTACACGATATAGAGTTAATCTGTGTGCAAGATACTAATGCGACAACTTTAATATCTCAAGTTGTAATAAAAAGTGGTCTGGCTCGTCTTCTGAACCCGTTTTTTGTTCGGTCTCTGGACGTCCGTCTTATCCTGCAGGAGACGGCGTCCGACGATATATGGCAAGTGTGGTCTTTCTTCACACTGGACAACACGACACACTTGTTGGCAATTTTTTGCTTCATTTCATCCCTCTGTTGGGTTGTAAGTGTTAATAATTAATACGGGTTTTCATCGTTTTTACCAATACCAGATACTTCCGTGTTTCATTTTGTAGTTCTTGTATTATTTTCCGTTCCAGTTTTATCTACACGTTTTATCTCATCTGCATCAGAAAATAGCTCAAGCAAGATGAAATTTTTAAGCATTTTACGATAGACGTTAGTTAGCCTGCCACAAAGACTCTAAAATAGCACCTATAAAGTACCACGTCCTTATTTTCTACAAATGATGAGTTGCGAGCAAACGGCAAATTTGAAATTATCTGTAACATTTCGTCGATTGCAAGACTAAAGGGAAGCCGGGTCCATCGTAATTCAGCTCACGCGATAAATCCGAGAAGTTGAGCACCTTTCATCAAACCAAACGTAGGATCGTAAAGCGGGCTTAGTTTAAATAGAGCAACGGCGTAATGCCTCCGCGGATAATTGGATCTGGGCCCGGTTTGTGAAGCGGCGAGACGTTCCGCCGGTTACGAGTCACCGGCTATTACCGTCAGACTACGGAAGATGTCTTAGGGCACACGCAAACTAACGAATTTTGATGCGATTAATGAATCGATGGAAATGAGGGAGTGAAACGCGTAGATATTAAAGATGATTGAAGAAACATTATTACTTTATACGTATCTTACAATTATGTAGATACCCTAGTGGTTAAAACTCTGCCTGTAGAACATGTGGTCCCAGGTGGAAACACTGGTGAAACAGACGACCTATGATTTTTGAAAGCTATATGCGTACAATAATTTAATCATCCTTAGCTATAAACATTAAAGGAAATCAAATTATTAGCTCAACACATTTATTTGAAGATCATTTTCATAATTTTCCACAGGTTAATTGAGCGTATCGCGTGTGCTACAGTTCTAACGTTAAAACGTATCGGGAGTGGTTACCGGCCGACGGTTAAACTTCGCACCGTTCCGACAAGCCGGCGATCCCGCCAAATCCCGTGTAAATAACGATTTAACTGCGATGCTATTCAGATGTGTGCTTTATTTCCGCGATTGCTGAGTATCGACCCGGCAGGGATCCTCTGGAGTTGATTCATCTAACAAAATGGTAATGCTATGTTCAAATGATTTGCATTTAAATATAATGTGATCGCTATATCCGTATATCCTGAATAAAGCAAAGAGAATCTGTGATATATGTGAATGTATTAGATCAGTCTTTTGCTCTGAATGTGGCCAAAATATTCAATGTGAGATGCAATGTGTGAGCAAACGAGTTTTAAACTCTGTAGCCATCCTGTAGGATGCAATCCGACTCTTAGTACCTACGTACCGACTACTTTAAGAAGCCATGTTATATTGTAATAGCTGAGATTATTAGGAGACCAGGGGATAACACACATTGAGGGTTTTATCCAACAATAAAATTATATGACGAACTCTGTAATGTTGCAAATACCATAGACCTTGATATACCTACTTAGTATTACTCTTGAGGAGATATTTAATATTTGTCAAAACTATTTGTCTTCTTTAACCAACAGTAGGTAATATCGCCGCTGCACGTTTTGTTTTCTGAAACTAAGCCTTTTATCCGGCTTGCAAAGCTCCGTAAAAAGTGTGCAGTTAATGGGTTCGGCAGAAGTAGGTCGAGGTCGCGCGAGGTGAAGTTCGCAAGGTGGGGTCAAGAGCCGCGCCGAGTATCGGGACTCGTGTGCATTTTGGGTGACCTAATTTAAATCCTAGATTCAGTTGCTTCAAATAAAGAATACTGGTGTTTAACGAACAAAAATAACTGGTATACCATTTTTTACAATTTCTGTATATTCTTTTGAGAAAGAACGCAAAGAAATGAGATCGCAGCATTTGTTTCTCATGAAAATGTGTTTCATCTCCATAATTTCACTTAATTATTTGGGGTTGAGGAAAACACATCAGCTCTGCAAATGTTGTAACCATTTCATGAATTTTCGAGACAGTCCAGAATTATATAAATTGGCTTCAAATGTCCTGTTTTACACGACATCAAGACCTTCATCTCGCTTTGTAGTCGTGTACAGCGCCGCCCGGAGCTACGGGCCTAATGAGCCGCGTTGTATGCAAGCTGCGGCCCGGCCCTAAACATGCGCCCTTTATTGTCTCGTGGATCGCGGCCCTCTCCCCGGGACCAGCCTCTTCATCTTTATATTTGATATTATTACCGCAGAGCTGAAGGAAAAACAAAGGAAATGAGAGCGCTTCTTGTCTTTACTGTTTTTATTTTAATCGCGTTACAATTAAGAGCTTAAAGCTGGCTGCCTGACTGTATTTTTTATATGATGGAAATAGCAAACGAGCACGCAACCCACCTGATGGTGGCCCTAGATAAGATCACAGTCCTACCTGAGGTCGGTCACAGATGCATTGCTACTACTGATGACTAAATTGGAACGCCTCGAATGCTGTACTGAAAACACTGTTGTCATTAAGCAGGTGTGGCGGTGGTGCCGCCGAAGTAGAACCACATAGGATTCTACTACCTTTTATATAATTTAGGCAATCACTAGTTTCCGCAGTAAAATAAATAAGCGAAATTCGAGAGCAAATTTGAGAATTTATTAAAGCGATAGTTTGTTTCGCGGACAATTAATAGCTTTTTGTCCAAATAATTGATATGCTGTGTCATACAATGCTTTAAATTTCAGGCTCGGTGCTCGCCCGCGACAATGTTTGCCCACTGTCTGTGCGTGCGCCGCGGCATAACACATTCATTTCTATTTGTGTCCGTTTCCATAAAATAGTGTTGCGGAATATTGTTAAAACTGATGTGTGTGAGCAAATAATTTAATTATCGTGATAACAAACGACATGTAACAGTCATTGCATAATGATTTATACCTTAAATTAATAATTATGTGTTGAGTATTTAAATGTTAGCTACTTTATAGTGTTTGCAAAACCGTACATTTACAATTTTAAGCGAGACTCTTAGACGTAGCTTTATATATATAGTCAATGATCAGAACTAGAGTTTGTTGGTATGAAGGACCTCTACTCCGTAATGGTCCTGATTCGTACTCGGAGAACTACTTTCTTTAACACATTTTGAAATTCCTGTCCTTTAATTAAACCGTTCATTTTGAATCTTCTCAGTATAGTGGTTCGCTCGTATCTCAGAGTTAAAAATTAAATTCTTTTATACTTCTCTTGCTAAGAGTAATTTTGCGACCAGCATTCAGATTGAAATAAAGCTATAAAAAGTGTATTCAGCAAAAACACAATGAAGGTCATGGAATGCATCCAACGTTCTAATCACTACCATTAATATTAATTAAATATAATAATTCTATCAGATCTCCGCAAATATTTCTAGTTCGTAAGATGTATGATAGTGAAATAATGATAATTTATGACCCCGAGTTCTAAAACTATCTTCTAGGAACGGTATCGGACTTATGATCGGAATGCTAACAACTTATAAAGCCACTTTGACAAAACACGAGTGGAAATCGCTCGCATCATCCGTCATGGGAATCATTTGTGACGAGAAAGAAGTTCCATTAAAAAGGTAGTAGGTGCTGTTCAGTTTATCTACAAGCTTTTTTTTCACTCAAAACCCAACCCTACGGTTTCGTAGGTTTCGTGGACAAATATAAAGATAAGTATTATATTAAGACCCAGAATTTTAAATTTAGTGCTCGTAATTAAGATATCTTCTGTTTAATCTGTTTATGCCTAAAACTAATGCAATACTATAACAGGCAAGTGACTGCCGTCGCTTTCGATTTTCATTCCAACGAAATTGTCCCATCTCGAATAGCGGCTGAAATTCGCAATTCCGATTCATGGCGACGTATCTTCCCTCTTAAACCAGCAGTTATCTTTGATGTCAGGATTGAAGGGGCAGACTTTCTCCCTGGCGCACCCTCAGCTCCATTAGTATGCAGCGCACAGCAACACCCAGAGACCCGCGCCATACACAGATATGTTATTGATGTCGATCATAAAAAATCCCGTCGTTTTCTCATTCTAATATTTAATTTTATTTACGTACGCGAGGACGCATATGAGCTGTGTGAGGTGCGGCTTCGAGATTTTTCATCTGTAATCAATCCCAGTTAGGAGTAAAGTCCTACTTGAGGTCGGTCACAATGGCAATGCTCCTGAGAACAATCAGTGACTAACTCCTAACAAAATTACTTATTGTCGAGCCACTATTTTCCTACTGCTGGAAACAAAACTTCTCGTGAATTGAGAAAACCCAAAGATAACCCACCATATTAGTTAATTGTGATTTGTTTATGAAAAAATGTCTAACCATATAAGTTTCTCCATGATCAATGCTATATGTTAAAATCACCGTCAGTCTTCTCTACTGGTTTTCCAAAAGTAAACACCAAATGTAAATGCGATAGCCTCATATAATTACAAATCAGAGATCCGAAGTCTGTATATTAAATAAATGTTATTTAACCCTCGAGGCCTCGGGGAGAGGTCGCCAGCTCCGCGGATAATAAACACGCGGTCACTGCGACTTGCTCGGGCCGCGGCTGCAGACGTGCGGGCTAACCTAACCGAATCCGTAAACACCCACGAACCGCATCCGGATATTTTATCATTTATTTTATTAACTAACTTTTGTTTATTTAAGGACACGGTATTTGAATAAAACCAATTTTATTTTTTATATTGTTTAACAATTACACTTATAATTGGTTGTTGCTTGTTGCCCTATGCTTGTTTCATGTTGCTCTTTCGCTTCACTGACGTAGACCATTGATTCTTGAAACACTCTATTTTACAAATGTTATGGAGGTATAGATATATTTAAAGATTTCTTGATATGGTACTTTATATTTTACATTTATTTAGTAAACTACACTAGTTAGACAGCAGGGTTAGCGCTCAATGGGCCGCCGGCCGCGCCCCGCCGCATCAACTGATAGCGCTCTACCGTCCTTCATGGTAAACGTCTATCTATATGTAAATTCGGCGAGATCGAAATCTGTTTTAACCGTTTCATTTATTCGGTTGGGGTTAGCGACAAAAAGTGGTAAATTTTCATATAAAACGCATTAGTGAAGGGTTGCACGGCAGATTTGCGACGCGGGCCCATAATTTTCTGCTAACTGCTGTTTATGGTTTCATTTCTTGAGCGTTCTCAGCGCTATCTGATGAGTCGTCCCAATACTGCGTGACACGAGGCGTCGCTCGCACGAGGACCGGCAACTTATGACGGCGAACGCACTAGGGAAACTTGGAAACCCTTTTATGAATCTTTGTCACGCTCAATGGTATTGTGCACATTAGATTGAATCGGATCGCCCAAACGGCAGAATAGTGTACCTATTGCATTTGGACATATGACGATACGAGTAGTAGGTACTTTGGTCAGATAATGCCTGTTTTCTTGAATAATATATAATATCTGTCTGGTTTGTTCTTTTTTATGGTATGGAAGTAGCAAACGAGCATGCAGCCCACCTGATGGTAAGTGGCCACTGCCGCCCATAGATATCTGTAATCATCTACAGATAAAATCATAGTCCTACCTAAGGTCAGCCACAGATGCGTAGCTACCCCTCAGGACTAAGTTGGAACGCCTTGGATAAGTATGTCTCCCTCACCACACCCTTTAGATCAGAACACAGCAGCGCTTAAGACTGCCATTTAAATAAGGCAGAAACAGGTGTGGCGGTGGTGCCGCCGGAGCCGAACCACATAGGGCTCCACCACCATTAATATTTCTTCTTCTTTTATGGACTTTAGACGTAGGTACACAACTCTTAGAATAATTAAGTATATCAAACAAAATAACCCCTGACTTACGCATTCAAATATACGTTATGAATAGATATCCATTGGTAGATACCAATCTAAGTAAGCAGGTACCTATTTAAGAATGCTTTACAGATGATAATAAATTTCATAATATGGAAATAAATTTTTGTGACAAATCTCGTTGTATGTTGTCTCGGCAAGGAAATTATAGTCCCGAGTGGCTAATTTATTGAACTAGCAATAACAAAGAAAGCTTCATGCATATTTCGCCGGCAGCATTCTAAATCACGCTCAATGAGCGGGGTTAATAAATATTATCATAATAAACTGTTTATATTGATTTACGCTCGCACGCTTGTTATTTTACGCGTAGCTCGGTTACGGTCGCTTTCTCCGAGTTGTGTTTATTTTGACATTCTAATGAGGTTAGGAGGAGTACCGTTTATGATTATATTGAATAAATAAATATGTAAATGATAGAAAAATACGCGCGGAACGTCGGCCACCCGCGAGCCTCGTTTGATAAGGCTACCGAGCGCGGTGAATGGGCGATACGATATCGAGGGACAAAACGATAGTTGTCGATAGCATCGCCCGTGGGCCGCGACACGCGATGTGACGGTCCCAGTGGTTAGCGTGGGTTCCCAACTAGCCTTTATTTTGGTAAGGTCAGCATAAAATAAAGACTTGATGGTTAATGGCCAATGCCGTCCATGAACATCTGTAATCAACCTCAAATAAGATTAGTATCCTATAAGAGATCGGTCACAGATGCTTCCCGTGAAAACTAAGTTGGAAGGCCTTGCATAAATATGTATGTTTCCATAACTATAGCCACTAACTTTCTGTATTTATTTGTTACAGGTAAGCTTGGATGTCCAAAGACATGAATACAAAATACCAGATGCTTCTGATTATGAGGTATTCCTATCCGATATTTTCTGATTTCTTCTACCATGTCTCAATTAGAACAGGAACCTACTTAGGATCGATCACGAATTTGGATGACTCTTCTCTATATGTCTGCTACGTCTTCCTCCTAAAATAGAAACGAACAAACTGCTCTTAAATGGCTGCAAGACTATAAGTCAATAACTTATGGAATGGTTGTAGACTTAATATAGCTCTCATTAAATACGAACTCCATGAAACTGTCGTTTAACTGAGCTCCGAGGAGCTCCCAGCATTCGGTATACATACTTCATTTCTTACCAGTCCGCTAGTATAGTGGACATTAACGATTGTTATCTTCACGCTAATTTGGCATCAGTACCAATTGCATAGAAATGCTTTTGCCGTGCAATTGCCCTACATATGTATGTCGCAGTTTACCGGGTTGCGACTCTAAAACATACGAATTGATAGTCGTTACAATTTCGCTGCAGTCAAACAAA
>DWNY01001147.1:0-13349 GCA_018250635.1 Telegonus apastus | reverse complement strand
TTCTATCGACCGATGGGCCCTTTTCGATTGCAAAGAACCGTAAAAAGATGCGGAGATTGCGTTCAATGTGGCGTACAACAATTCTTCAATTAGAACAAATTGAAACAGATGAAAAAAGGAAACATATTCTATTTACGCTCTCAAATTACCTTATTACTGTGTTATTTTTTCATAATATGACGCAGAATTAAATACAACCGTATCATACCGTTCATATTAACCTAACCAGGTAACGTCAGTCTATTCAATATAAATTTAATCTTGAATCACTGAAAATGGATCAGCTATTCTAGAAGTATTAAGAAACAAGTTCCTTATTAATGTTTCAATGTTTCAAATGACGAATTACAAGAAAGAAATAATCGTGGTAAAGAAATACCCATCTTATAGGCGGTAGACCCCTTTGTGGTTCGCCCCCGGCGGCACCACCGCCACGCCTATTTCTACCTTATAACAGCAGTGTTCAGGGCTGCTGCGTTCCGAATTTGAAGGGTGTGGTAAGGGAGATATACTTATTCGAGGCATTCCAACTTAGTCCTCAGGGGTAGCAACGCATATGTGGCCGACCTCAGGTATGCCTGTGATCTTATCTGGGGTTGATTACGGATGTCCACGGGAGGCAGCGGCCACTTACCATCAGGTGGGCTGCATGTTCGTTTGCTACTTCCATAAAACAATATTGCAATGCAGCACCAGCGAGAGCTTTATAAATGTCGCATTCGAAACACTTTGCTACTGCGACAGATGAACATGAAAAGAAGCATAGCCAAAAATACCCAGTCAAGTGAACTTGAAATTCGACTGGAATACGTATTTTTTTATAGAATCTATACACTTTAAAGTAAACGTCTGCCGTAGAATCAACACCGATGTTATCCCCTGTCAGCTTACAGCTCATGCTCGCGTGAGCTATGACGACCGTCTTTACGACCACAGACGATCACGTGTTAAACAATTTTTATTAAGACGCTTTTATTAGTTTCGCTTTTTTGTTCGTATGTAATGGTAACTTCGAACGTGATTTTGACCGACTTAGAAACGTCGGATTAATTTGAAACCTTGCATACTTATCAAGGACCGATGACGATGCAATAATACGAAAAAAAAAAGGATACTTCTTTCTAACTTTAATTCTTAAGAGAGGTCTTCTTAGAGCACAGAATAGTACTACCTATTAAAAGTGATATTAAAATATGACAACGCAATCATCTAAGATTCTAACCATTTTATATTAAATGATAAAGTCAGGACCGGTTTGTGACAATGATAGCGAGACATTCATTGATGGCTTCTGGTGGCGTCTAGTGCTTATAATGGTAAGTAGCGGATGCGGGAAGACGACCGGCAGTCTCAATGTGAGAGATGTTTACGAGACATACAAGATGTAAAATAAAATTGATTAAAATTAGTAATTTTCAGGTCGATATCTTTCGATTGGAAGCTTAAAACACTTTCGATAGGAGTTTATTACCATTTGTAACAATATCAACGAAATTTGTAAAATCGGAACCGCAAGCCTACGAAGTTACTATAATAACGTTAATAATAACGCTTTCTACACTCAAAGCCCTTCACTAGGTTTTTTTTCTGTATCGTGGGTGCCATAAGCACACCCAAAGACGAATACATAAACCTCCAGACCCAGGACAAATATCTAAATTCATCATTCAAATATCTGTCTGGCCAGGGATCGAACTCATAACCCACTGCGTGACAGACCGGTGTGGTGAACGCTCTGCCACTGGGGTCGTCATAAGATAGATATAAGAGTAGATAGTGCATGTGATATGTATTAATTATGAAACAGAAAATGGCAGACTGATGATAGATATCTAACAAATAGTAAGACCTCATTTGATACTGTAAGACATTTTGGATTACCGAAATAATACTGAACATGGCAATTACACATTCATGATTTCCCAAGGAAGTTGTGAGTAGCCAAAGAGGAAAATAAAAAAGTTAAACGTTCAAGTGAAATGCCCTACTTACAAGCATGTTGTGATAAACTAGAGGTTCATTACTAGTGCCGGGGAACGAGTTTGATATTGCATGCGGGTCGGATGCCGATTCAGATTCCGTAACGCGATACAGGCATGCACGTAACACGATACAATGACGAGGTTGTCGATACACCGGCGCAATGAATACGGATGACGATCCGACAGGAAATTATGATTAACAATAGTAAACAAACATTGTTAGTACGCAGTGAAACATTGTTAAGGCTTAAATTGCTTACATCGACGACGCAGCAACATTGTGTTTTCTTTCAATTTCGATGAGATTGCATGTTAAACATGAGGGTCAACAACGTGAAATATAAATAAAACGGATGAAGATTGCATTTTTGTATTCGTATTGAGACAAGACATTGATACTAAAACATCGCATGAATTATAATAGCTCATTTTTTATATATATAATAATTGACGTAGCAAATATATTTTAAAACGTTATAGGGCCTAAAATAAAAAATAAGTAAATAAAATCTTACTGCTAACGAACGACCTTACATCAATTACTTGACTTTTTCGGAATCAGTAGTTGAAAGCTAAAATGATAATAAACTGTAATATATTATTTAACAAAATGCCAACATCATCAAATTAAAACTCAAATAATTTCCAGCCTATATTTTAAATTCTACGATATAGCTCAGAGGACATCTGACATAATTAAAATGTTTACGTGCTCGAAATTAAAAAAACATAAAATGTGTATTACTATTAAATTATATCTGTCTTTATTATGCTTTATGAAAGTAGGCAGGTATGTTTGTGAAAGTATATTGGCTCTTTGACAATATTGATAATAACTCATCGTAACGAGTAAATAAAAAATGGTTAAGCCAAACATATAAATATTTTTATTTAAAAATTCAGAAAAAATAATTACGTGGTCATTATAATACTATTAAAGCATTCGAGATTGTCAATTATGAAAAGAATCAATGATCAGAATAAATTTAATGGAACTCATTAACAAGACTGACCCAATAACAAAGTTGGACTAGTTAAAGTGTTCCGAGATAAAATTTTATAATGCTACCGAAGCATTCTAGTGTCAATTGTGAGAAGAATCAAAGATCACAATAAATTGAATGGAACTCGTTAAGAAGAAGACTGGCCCATTAACAAAGTTGATCTCGTTAAAAGTATTCCGACATATAACGACGGAAACTATTGGCGATGAAGCAAAATGAATGGGAGAGAAGTAAAGTATAATTGATGTTGTTTGCTGAGGATATTTTATTCAAACATTACTAACGCTTCCAAACAATCTGACGATAATTTTAATCATGATATCAATGAGTATATTTTAGAAAATGTAAGAGTTACAGGAATTAATCGGGATGGTAAGATTAATTCCTAATACAAATAATATTTTAATAGACGATAAAGAAAAACTTATAGAGATGGAACTTTCACGAAACACTGAGTGTCCAAGTTAACTGTGGCCGTTACATAGGCCGATCCACGGTTCCTACGGCTGGAAGGCTTCGCAGGACGAGGACGATCGGCGAGGATGCAGGGGAGGGGGAGGGGGGTACGGCTGCGGCGGGAGTGTGCGGTAATCGCGCATGCGACGCGGTATCGATTCGAAAGCCAGCCGGCAGAGCCTCCTAGACCGACTAGAGGGGTAAATTTATAAATTTAACACCATGCACTTGTTAATATTGAACGTCCGCTTTTAGAAATAATTCTATAACAACATCTGTTCTGAAATAATATTGGAAACAAATAAATTAAGTTTTAGCTGCAATGCAATTACTTGATAAGTTACTAAATTTATTCTAATTCCTATTACTCTAAGCGTGTGTTATCACCGAATCACTATTATTAACAGAATCCATTTCATTATCTTTTAATTTAAGTTATATTGTTAATAAGTATTCAAGTTTATAACACAAATATAAATTTAACATTTTGTTTGAATGACGTAAATTACAATTCAGCGGATCCCACGAAGCACTCGGTGTCATAATAAATGCGGAAGAAGTAATATATTACCTCCGTAGGAAATGAAACACCTACTCAGAACAATAAATAAGCATCAAGACTTGTCACATGTATTTTATTTTTTATATTTAATAACATGAGAAAGAACAAAACAAATCCAGGATTAAAATGTGGTACAAAATATGGTAAAAAGATAATATATATTGGAAACAATAATGACGAAGACGGAAGGGCAAAGAAAAGTATGCCATTACCGAAAAAATCCCCGAAATAAAACAAAAGAATACGCCATTATCGACAAGAGCTTAGAGAGAAGCTTTTCTCTCAAACTTTTTGAAGTTTAATCAGTAAAAATATTCCAAAGAAGCCGTCGAAATGATTGAAATCGCTTTTGTATCTCGCATTTTTCTTCGTAATGCGATTTACTTTTGTGCTAAAAATTGCGGCAAAACAAAGAAAAGCGTAATAAAATTTGGCGAACTTAAATGGTACTAGTATAAAAGTAACTTACGTTGTCCCTTTTAAATTTCTTTTTGAGGAAAAACTTTACAACCTTCATTCACAAAGGTGTAATTCTGAATACAAAGTGAATAAAATAAATTCTACTATACCGCGAACGTTATTTAGGTCAAGTAAAACAAAGATTTTTCTAAATCTTTGCCTTAAGAACTTTTCTAACCAGATCGTGTCAAAATAGGCGTGTATAAAGCGGATAGCGTATAAGTTGATTAATAAAAGCCTCTTTGTCTACGGGCGGATGGCTTCAACAGCCACTCTAAGCTAAGTGCCAACCTCGGTGTCGAGGTTTTGTTTTGGCCTTTATCACGCCGTGACATACAAGGGCTGAGATCTTGCCAAAGCTCGTACGCTCAAGATACTTTCACAAATTTGCGTTTTCGTTAATTAGTGTTTAAATATTGCAATCTCTTAAATTACAATTCGCATTCAGAATTTCAAAATTACCAATATGATAACAGCTGTTGAGTTTGAAAGTATTTGAGAGAATCAATCATTTCTATATTGTTTTAATTTTGAATCATTCTCGTGCTTGACTTTAAATCAACAAATCTCTTACTAATCTAAAATAAGACGATGGATTTATTCAATACAGTAGTTGACATATATATGACACGAAAAAGCAAAAGAGTTTATAGATATTCAACATAAGATATGAATGCTTTTAGTTGTAATGTTTCCCCTGTTCGACTGTGGGAGTTTTCCAAATTTCCCACATACATCGGTCCGCGCCAAGCGCCGGCGAGATTGCATCGCTAGATCGATCGATAAAGACGCATTGAAGATGCGCATCGCGTTCATATTCGCGTGCTCAGATCTCTGGGACAGTGACCTCTGATACTAAGAAAATTAACTATATTGCAAGACATGATAAGGCTGAATTTTTTTTAATCATAAGGGTTTTTAAAAAAATATATATATAAGAACTAGAACCAATATGGGGCTAAGCAGTAAGAAGCAGTTTTGAGTTTCCTTGGTGTAGATGCCTGCTGACTAACATATGAGGCGATCATTAGACCTCGGTAGTGGCAAGGCATCTGTGATGGGCTTCTGATAGTTCCTTTTCTATACGGAGTTAGTAATGCCCATGGGCGGCTATAGCCACTTTAACAATCAGGTGGATTGAATGCTCGTTTCCTACTTATATTCCTGATATTTAAAAACGCGGATTTGTAATTTGTTTCAAATTTAGTCATGTAATCATCAAATATACATTGAAAAATGTGAAGAGACAAAACAAAATCTTGTAAATCGCCGCTCTAACTTTCTCTAATGCGGCAATTTCTAGACGAGGATTATATATTGTTATGTACGATGGGAAGGCTTCGTACCTAAAGCTCATTTCGCGCCACCAAATGAGATCCACTAAGTGAAATCCTCTTTTGAAAATTCTTTAGTACACCTTTTAACGTTACATCGTTATTTGAGATAAACAAACAAAAACACCCAGAGGTAAAACAGAAAATTTTAATTGAATATTTTATTAAATGTCTGCCTGACCGGGGATCGAATCCATAATCCTCTGCCAGACTGTACCCGGCCCATCTCCGCTGCTTTCATCATAATTCAAGTGTCTTTCATTTATAACTGAACGTATACAAAAAGATTGATCGCTTATGTGATAATCTCTTTCGCAAAGTCTTAAACTAAATTATGTAATTGGTAAGTTATTAATAAAAATGTTTACAAAAGCTACATTTAACAACAAATACCAAAGTATGAAGAGTACGATACTATTATAAATAAAAACATATTTCTTTTACATTTTGGTTTTTTTTGGAAGATTTAATTTCGAAAATTCATAAATGTTTCAAATGAAAATTCGCACGAACTACTTACAAAATGATAGGTAGATTTAATAGAAGCTATAAATAACGCAGAATATCGACCCCTTAGTTATGCATCGTCGAATATCATAATTGCCGCTATCAAGTCAGCTGCACAACACTAATTACTGGCTGTCGATCAGAGCTAGAAATTTCTTGTTCCGCAAATTCATCAGTATCGCGCTTCCACTGGCATGGATGTTCTATTTTCTAAAACTAGATCACACCAACACTGCGACATTACTGATTATATCTGTTAATTTTAAACCGCTATTCGAAATGCTAATTAGAAAATTAGTAGAAACATTGTTATATAGACACACGATATGGTTTTCTCTTTATAATGTAGAAGCAGCAAACGAGCAAATGGTAAATGGCTACTGCCGTCCATGGACATATGCAATGGACCCCAGACAGCATTAGATACCGTTTTTTTTTCCAAGTTGCCGTGCAAGCGACGCCGGGTTATGTGATGGCCGACGTCAGCGCCGCAAAGCGGACTCCGTGATCTTCGGAGGAATGCAACTGGAGCCCCCATCGGACTGCATCCAGATTAGTAATTAAGCTTATCCCACTAGATGGTGTTTACAACGGTATGCGACCGCTAACACCGCCGTCCTTCCTGAGGTCGCTGGCCGGGCAGTTTGAGCTCTCACTTTGCCGCCCGCAACCTCGGAAAACCCTTTTAGCCGACTCCTACGATAGGCAGGGGATACCGTAGCACTATTCTTGTCCCGGAACTTGAGGGACAAGAATGAGAAACCTACCCGAAATCTTCTAAAGTCGTCGCTTTATTGCCTATGGTTACTTTAAACTCGAAACACCTCATACAAGGGTCTCTCTTTTAAACTGAACACATAATAGTTCTACCGGTTTAAGACAGGAATAAGATTTGGCGGCGGAGCTTTCGAAAAAACACTATTACGGACGTACTACACAGAATTCTAACACCTTCAACTTAACCTATCAACTCTGTTTAATCTCTTCAACTTCTACTAAACAAAATTATTTTTGAAAACAATACACAGATACAATCTCATTACTTTCATATCATTTATAATTAAATCTGATCACGTTTTTCTATAATTATTGTTGCTTTATTGCGTGTTGATAGGCCTTGTATAGTCGTCCTTGAATTTAGTAGGTATGTTTTATTTAGGTACTAATGCCATGTTAAATAGACCAGAATTTATTTCCCATATTAAATGCACGAAGATATTCGATTGTCAAACGTCACTCACCATGTTATTATTAACCATAAAATTGTATTCGATGAGCTTTAATCAAATCATGACTCCGCAACTAACCAACCTAAACTAACTAACAAATTTGAAGCGCAAGATAACATCAATGTTTAAAATAAAACCAACTGTCCCGGCGATAAGACACTACACAAAACAATAAACAAAGTTATCAAAACACTGATAATATTTACGCAGCCACGCGCTCGGCATGCATGCCGTCACTAGTAATATAATGTATTAATCAGCAAGTATCGTAGCCGCGAATGCATGCGTCAACAAAATGGGCAATCGCATTTCAGGCGAGGTTCCGGGTTGCCGCTTTACTTTGCTTGAAAGCGACCTAGAGGATTCTCTAAACGCAATTTTTACGCGATATCACTAAATGTGCTCGGTTAAAAGTGGTATATACGAGTTCGTATTTGAATCACTGCGTAGATTCGTTCTGAGACACATAGAACGATATTTAATGTTTTTTTTTTAAATACAAGCTGATCCCCCCGGTTTCATCCGCATTAAAGAAGTTAAAAGGCATATTGGCAATCTGAGTAGGTATTTTTCCTAGTAGGTATGAAGTCGCACGACAATGTGTAACCAGCCTTATGACCTCACGACTGCAATGCTTCTGTACCGGCATGTGTTTTGTCGCAGTGGAAATTGTGCAATTTGTTCTGCGAATCCATTAGAATAAACTTAAAATAATGGTGTAATGTACAGTACAATTCTAGTAAAATGTGTGACGTTGATATGATAGCACAATTGTTTCAAAGATAGATGAAATCGAGATAGATATTTGGTCTAGTGAAATAATATTTTATTTCAGAAAAAATGCTTGTGAAGTAGGATGATGTCTATAACACAATTGATTGAGAACACCTTTTTATGGCCGTGAAAATAAAAAAGACATTTTGGGCAGATTAAAACACTAACACAAAAATTACTAGTCTTATTAATTGAATCATTCAATAAATGCAATCTTATAGAACTGTAAGAATGGGATAATCTTTCAGTTATAATAAAGATAACACAATATACACTTGATCTAAGACACAAAGATATGTTATCAAATGATAGGTGGCATCAAGATATTCGACCGGTTGGGAACTACCGAAAAACTATTCATTGCTGTTATAAGAAAAATTTAAATCACCTTAGAGTTTGTGATAGAAACAATCTTCTTAGAAGTGGAAACAAAGGATTAGAGGAACGTTGAATAAATAAGGACAAAGTAAGAAGAATCATCAAATGAGGACAAATATTTTATTTTATATAATGGAAAAAAATGAGCGTGTTGTCCACTTTATGACAAGATTTAATTTCTAGATCTGTAGACATTACGAAAAACACCTTAGACTAACATGAGATCAACCACAAATACCTTGCTATCCTATGTTGGTACATACTCAATGAGTACATTAGTCTAATAGTCGTCAAGCCGACGTTTAACGAATCACCGAACATCATAGACCCAGAAAGATAGCAGACAACCAACTTCCATCCACCAACGATCAATCATCCGAAACACGCGAGCAAGAACGGGGTTTCTGTGCTAGACGAGAAAGGCGAGTGCAACGACCCCGGTGACATAACGCGTTTCGGCAAACCAGCACCGGGCGGCCGTCGCGACGCTCAATGAATACCGAATACCATAGCAGCTTCCGACATTGAGGAAAAGTTAACGCAAATTTTCAATACAATTTTCATTCATAGATCCGCATTAACATTTTGTGTAATTGAAGTTACAGACACACACAGATGAGATGATGAGATAACACTCGGAGACAACATAGAAGATTATAACATTGATTTAATCATTTAGTTTGCTGTAAATGACTTTCGACAGACAAAATTAAAGGTAAAATATATTCTACTTGCAAACATAATTGGGATCCCTGCTATTGGAGACGAAAAAATATTCTAATATATTATATCTTCAATTATAAAATTGATGTACAATAAATAACTTTTTAAGCAGAAACGCCGAGTTCATGTACAAAGTTTGTCGAGTAAAAAATATATGATAAGAAAACTTTTGATTACAAATGACCTCGCATAATTCAAATGATCTACGGGATTTTTACACGAGAACATAATTTACTGTCGCTACAATGTCGATTGCGACAAGTTTTAATACCTGTTACCATGTAGAAGTCTTAGTAAAAGATGCTGTTAAAAAAATTGTAAATTAAAGATTGTATATAGGTAAATGACTTTTAAAGATACAATTCATAACAGCTTGTCAGTCAGAGCCAGCGCCGATAAATAGGTGTTCAAAACGACAAGCACCCACCCTAATATTTATCTCAACCATTGCAGAAATCTACGATGATATGTGGAAAGTTTGGATATATGTGAATGGATTGAATTGACTATTGTAGAATTTAATGAGACAGTAAAGATCTCTGAACAGAAGGTAACATCAGATATCTTAATTGCAACTTCTTTGAAGATCATGACGGAATCAGAGAACTCACTGAGGATTATTCTCAATTTTATTTCATTTTAAAGAAATTGAATTGTATTGTTCGGAACAATTTTATTAAAGCTGACTGAAAATTGGTTGCTATTGCTTGAGCGATAGTTGCTAACTTATTATTTTGACGGTTAAACTACTGAATAGTTGCTGAAGGCGGTGTCGCTAGGGTGTCCAATATGTTGCTTGCTACCTATGATAAGTACCAACAGGTTTGATTTTATTCCAGAACTGTCTACAGTTTACCTGTCAGTGAAAAGGAGCAGCCATTTGACAGCAGTTTTGGCAGTCCTAAAATGACTGCCAAAACCACAATCTAATAGCTAAAACTTCCCTACCATCTGCTAATGCCATAGTGGCCAAAGGACATTCAGCATAAAATTATTATATTTAAAGGTGGTAGAACTCTTTGTGGTTCAACTCCGGCGGCACCACTGCCACACTTATTTCTGTCTTATAAAAGCAGTGTACGGCGTTCCTATGTCTTGGTTTGAAGGGTGTGGTAAGGTACATATACTTGTTCGAGATGTTCCATCTTAGTCCTCAGGGGTAGCAACGCATCTATGGCCGATATCAGGTAGGACTGTGATTTTATCTGGGGTTTATTACTCATGTCCGCTACTACGATAACATATAAAGTGACATTTTCACCGACCATACGTAGGTTTTTTATAACGCTACGCTACAATTGAGAAAGTCATGTAAGGTAACAAGATAAATTATTTTCAATTCACGGCAAATTGCTTATCGATTGTGCGAGGGGTATGATGAGACAAGGGCGGACGACACAGGAGATCTTTTAAGCCGTTGGTGCGTTCAATTGGATTTATTCAGGCAATTCCCCCGATCCGTATTGGAAGGATAGAATAATAGAAAATGCGAATATGTCACCCATTTTATTAGACCGGAGTAAGTTTTACGGCAGACAACCGGTATAGGAAATAAAGTATCGTATGGCTGACTGCTCGGTGACGTTGTAATCGATATTTTAACGGTCGGATGGAAACAAAGCCCGTTCGAAAGACATCTGCGCCAGTTCCATTAACTCATTGTACACAGTTTTAGTGGTCTATTGCTCTATTTTAATGGTGATACAGTCGTCACGGTTCAAAGAAAACTGCATAACTATGAGCTGTGTTTTTCTAGGGTGTTTTGTTTATCTGCATACGATATACTATTAATTACTTTGACGACTCGCGTGGCGAAGCGGTTACCATACCGTTCTGACCGCCGGCCAGACCATAGCATAGCATCCACAACACGGGAGAAAATCCTACTGTAGGGCTATGAGTGTAAAGAGTGTTTGCTTATCACCGACTTTTCATGGAAAAACTTTTTGTGGTTCAACTACGGCGGCACCTGCTAGTAACACATGTTATGGAGTTTGTGTGTTTTGGTTAGAAGGGCGTAGTAAAGGAGATTTACTTATCCGTGTTGTACCATCTCAGTTCTCAGATCTAGCAACGCATTTGTGGCCAATCTCGGGTAAGACTCTGATCTAAGATCTGAGGTTGATAACAAATGTCCATGGCGAAAATGGCCACATACCATCAGGTGGACTGCATGCTCGTTTGCTACTTCTATATTATATAAAAATACTATTGGGACCATTTTGCAACGTGGAAGCATCCGTGCAAATTCCAGCGAGCGTACTGACATATTACCTAACAAACTTTCGAGAACTCCTCTACAATTCAATGTTATTCTCTAGATAATTTGAGTTCGCGTTGTTGATGGGTGACCAATTAAGATTAACCTTTGAATTCATGACAATTATCTAACATTGTAAATTTGAATAAATAAGAACTAAGGTGTGCTAGTTTTACTTCTTTGAAAACCGTTTTCTGATGTAAATAATGTACCTACCTAAATGGACCGTGGTATAATCAGGCAAACGTTTTGAAACTTTGTTCTCTCCCTGAAGTATCACATAAATGACGATAAGTATAATATAACGCTTTCTACACTCACAGCCCCACACTAGGATTTTCTCCTGTGTCGTGAGTGCTATGGAAACACACAAAGACGAATACACAAAAACCCAGACCCAGAACAGAAATCTAAACTCATCATTCAGATATCTGTCTAGCCGGGGATCGAACCCGGAACCCTCTGCGCGTCAGACCGGTATGGTGACCGCTCCGCCACGCAGGTCACAAATAAATATGCTCTTTTCGGAAAAAACGGTTAATATACTGTAAAATAACTTGCCCTACAGGCCAATACAGAATCAAATATGCAGAATTAAACATTTAATTTCCTGATGGTACAAATAGAACAAAGCCCTAATTACGATGAACTTACTAATTATATTTACATAAACCCCGCCCTAATTTAGTCTTATAAGCAGCCACAAAAAATTAAAATATTCAATTGCTTGGATATGTCAACAATCAACTACTCACTGATTAAGGCTTAACTTGCTTAAAGGTAAAATAAGTGCACATAATTATTTAATTTCACGAGACATGTATTTCACAGCTGTTCAAATTTATTGCAAGTTTATTAACCGACTTATTTTGCAATTTATATCCATAAAATTTGCATAACTACTGAAATGCATACATAAACAATTTTTGAATAGAAATTTTTATGAAGTTAAAAAGAGAAAAAGGTGTATCTAGCGAATCCTAATGCGATAGTCTCTTTATTTGTGTGGTTTTTACGGGTCATCTAATTAACCTATCTTCAAGAATATGATAATCATATGATATGGTATTTTTATTTAAATGACTAAAAAAATCCCCGCGGTTTAAAATCCCCGCGGTTTCCGCGTTAAAGAAATAAAAAGGCATACATTAATATCTGGCCGGCTACATGCGCGTGGAGCACGACCTAGTGCATTTTCAAAAATCAATGTAGCCTAAGTTAAGCCTTAGACCTTCAGCTATCTTCTAGTGAAAGTCCCGTCAAAATCGGTCCAACTGTTTAGAAAATTACTTCAGCCAAACAGACAGACAAAAAAATGTATTTTTGTTACAGGTACCGTGTATACTTTCATATGAATTTAGTAAAAAGTTGTTATTATGATATTACAAACAGACACTTCAATTTAGTTTTTTTGTATAGATTCATTTTGTTTCTCTGAGTAGATAGTTATTCTCTACATCTGTTTAAAGTGGCATCTTAGTTCGCCATTTGATACGGTCTCCGACTCAAATCTTGATTCGGGCATAGTTCATTTGATTAGTTTCAAGATCGTAAATCTCTAATATCATGGGACATACAGGAATAAAAGCGAAATTTTACTTAACCATTTGAACAATGAAGAACACAAGGCTGTGTAACGTTAAAATCAATATCAAAATCCGTTTATTCTAAGTTTAATTTT
>DWNY01001146.1:0-13353 GCA_018250635.1 Telegonus apastus | reverse complement strand
TATTTTTTTATAATAAAATCAGATAAAACTTATATCTGTATTCTACAAATATTCATCAAAAAAAGATTTTTTGTAGGTACTTAAAATGCACGAGATACAAGGAAGCTTCATTTGGTGCTTCATATTACAAAGAACATGCTTTTTATAATTCAGTTAATAATCCTTACTTAGTGAGTGATGTGTCGTCCAATACGCCCGCGAAACAGCAGTTAAACCATTTCGTCAGTGGCAATGCGTCCCACGCATTGATCTCCACTAGGTGACTGAAATAAAAACATTTTACAATTGATATCATTGAAAAAATACTATTACAATGAATGTAGATTGTGTGGTAAGGGAGACATACTTATTCGGGGCGTCACAACTTAGTACTCAGTAGCAACGTATCTGTGACCAACCTATGGTAAGATTATGTTACTCTTATCCGAGATTGATAACAAATGTACATAGGCGGCAGTGGCCACTTACCATCAGGTGGACTGCATGCTCGTTTGTTACTTCCATTAAGAAAAAAGCTAAGGAATGAAAATCAAACTGCTAACTTACTTAGATAACTCCCACATCTCTGGTTTAAAGGCAACATTATTCTATCATAATTTATTCGCCTTACTATTAACCATACTTATAAAGCTGCGAGTCCTCCTTCTCGAGCATGGAACGGCACGCGTCCCGCAAGCGCGCCAGGTCGCGCTGCATCCCGCGGACTATCTCCGTCACGCTCTTGCACACCCAGTACACGTCCGCTTCGTCCTCGTACAACTCCAACAGCGTGTTCGCTATTGGGATGAATGTGTCCGCCGACTGAAATTAAGATAATCTTTTTGTAGTCGGCTGACAAAGACGGTTTTAAAGGTGGTAGAACACATTACGGTTCGACTCCAGCGGCACCACCGACATGCTGTATTGTTTTTGAGAGTTTTGGTAAGTTTATACTTATTTGAGGCGTTCCAACTTAGTCCTCAAGAGTAGCAATGCACCTATGGCCTACCTACTGTGATCTTATCTCGGGTTGATTAATTGGGTTGATCCATGGACAGTTGTGGCCACTTACCATCAAGTTGGCTGCATGCATGTTTGCTACTATAACATCACATTTTTATACGAGGTCAGCCACATATGCATTGCTACCCCTGAGGACTAAGTTGGAACGCCTTGAGTAAGTATGTCACCTTACCCCACCATTCAGACCAGAACACAGCAGCGCTTAACACTGCTGTCATAAAGCAGAAATAGGGGTGGCAGTGGTGCCACCGGAGTCGAACCACAAAGGGACCACTTCTACCACCTTGAAGAAGTAGTTGAAGTAATTGTGTATCTGGAATTTAGACTCTTTATTTATAAGTAGATAAAAAAAACTAACACAGTAATTGGTTTCTGGGAATAATGGTGGTTTCCGCTCCTCATTCTCCAGCAGCCACATGGCCAGCAAGATCTGGCTCCGCGGCGCAGTCATGTCCACCAGCTCAAGCATCTCCACGGCGTACAGCAGGTCGTTGTACTGCTCGGTGCGTTGCTCCGCTACAAACTTGTGCGAGTCTGGGTATACCGGGAGAATGTCTGGAAATATAGATGATAAATAATGATAAGGAACTATTTTTTTTATAAAGAATATCAATACAGATTGTGTACTTTTTGATGCTATTACCCTATTTAGATTTATCAAAATAGATGGGTTTAAGCATCAGAATAAAGCAATGATGTTGATCATGACAAATACTCTTGTCTTTTCAGTAATATAAGGCACAATATTAATAGAGTTGTTCCAACTTAATCATGGCCATATTTGATGTTCATACGTTGTTTCCAATAAAGGAGTTTTAATGTGAAATTAAAATTTTAATTTTAATCTTCTATACAAATAAATAAAATTGAAGTTTCTATTTGTAATGTCGAAATAACAATTTTTTTACTATTAATGCATATGGAAGTATACACAGTACTATACCAAAAATGTAACTATAAAATTATTTGTCTATCTGTCTGTTTGGCTTAAGTAATCTTCTAAACGCCTACACTGATTTTGACGGGATCTTCACTGAAAGATAGCTAAAGGTCTTAGGCTATTTCAATTATTGAAAAAAGCCTTAGCGCGCGCTCCACGCAGGTGAAACCGCGGAGATCAGCTGGTTAGGGATATAAATTTTCAGATGATAGAACCAAAGTAGGTGAAATTTGCACTCAAAATCAAATTAATTGTAAAAGTACGATTTGTGTAACCTTACACGCAAAAAGCACTAATAAAAGATAATCTTCCTTATAAAAACAAAGTTAATGTGGGTAGAAAATAAGACAGAACCACAACTTGCCTAATAAAACTTTCCATACTAAGTTCCGATACGCAGCCGGCACGGTGAAGCGCAAACAAAACTGTTTCAGCTTAACTCTGTCCCAGGGCTTCTCCTTCATCAGTATTTCCAAGGATTTCTTCTCTTCGACTCCTCGACAGCCGACTTTCTCATAGTATGACGAACGGAAATTTCTTTCGTCGGTCATCTTAGTTAGAGAGGAATAATCGGTAGAAATACTCTGCAACGAGTTATTGGACTTTCTACACCATTTTTACGAGTTTTCTTGATTTTCCGAATATTAAATTCGCAACTATTAGTTATAACGCAAAGAAATGCAATAGCAAAAGACGCAATGTCAACTGTCAATGGCAACGACCAACTGTCAACACTCAAAATCAGTGTTGTTAACTCGAAAGCAGCCAAGTCGGTAGATTCGACTGATACGTTTCGATACATAAATCGTATCTAAGTAAGATACGATTATGTTAGAATATTTTAATACATGCTTCAATAAAACACAATTTTAATTAGAATATTTGGGTTCTTAATTCTAATCGTCCATTGGTAAATTTTCTTTAATAATTGATTTTACATAAAAATACTCCGTTGAATATAAATGAAAAAACTGATTTTTCATTTGATCTTAAAAATACAGAACAGTATAACATTGTGAGGATAAAGTATGTTCAAAGGATATAAGGGAATGCTTTTACAATACTTTTAATTTCCATATTCAAATTTCGACCAAACAAAACAAATTCTGTTGTCATAGAAATATGTAATCGTGCGGATTTATTTCTGTCATTGATTAATAAAAAGACTATTTTACAGATTACGTTAGATTTAGTTAATCTTAAAAAGATATGGCTGATCCTACATCTTCAGCCAGCGACCCGGCTTACATCGAAAAGAAGAGAGAGGAGTTAAGATTGTTTTTTAAAGATGGGAAATTTCCTAAGGAGGTAATCGAAACGGTAATTGAGAACGAACTAAAGCCTCTTACGGAAGGCGAAATTAAAAACAGGCCGTACATAGCTGCTTCTTGGCCAGGCGAAATAAGATCAGAATATGAAGTTATGACTGGGCAACCATTTACCGAAATTCAGGATTTCGGCAGACCTTTAACAGTAGAAGAAATAAAAGAAATGCTGAAAGACAGTCCTATTATTGCTGAAAAGGCTCGTCAAATTCAAATAACTACCAACAATGATAACAAGAATATTGAAGTACCGTTTGAACAAATTAATTTAAACTATACCAATATGCAAATAGAATTGGCTTCAGCTAGTAATGAGGGTGAGAGAAACCAAATAAAATATAAAAATATGCAAGCTTTAATGAACTCTGTAGCAGCGGTTCAAGTTTTAAATGAAGCTAATGATAAACAAATCGACTATGTAAAGGATAGCAGTAGCAGCAATGACGAAGAAGAATTTCAAGCAATCGATAAAGTTGTAACTGAATACACTCAAAAATCGTATGAAACTAGATTTCAGGAGACAAAAGACATGTTGATAAATTTAGCGGATAAATACGATGATCCCAATTTTGTAAATGAAACTCCGTCTAAAGAACTAGTGATTCAAGAAAATCCTATTCTAAAAGAATCTTCTTCACAACTTATAAAAGGACAAAGAAGACGTACGTTTCATGAGGAAATCAAAGAAAATTATTCTATAAATAAAGCTTTGAACATTTCTTTAATAGATAATCCAGTAAAGCTTGACCTTAGTGGGAAAATAAAGAAAATCGAGGAACAAGTTGATATACAAGATAATAAAAATAAAAATGACTTGGAAGATGTTCTCTCGAGCAGTTTTAGAGACAAGCTTATGAGTACAGAGAAAACTTTGCAAGATATTAGTGATATTTTAAATTTTAGCCAAACATCCGATGCTTCAAATATCAAAGGACAGGAAAAAGAAGAATTTAATAAAGACAGAATTTCTAATGTTGAAACTTCACTAGAAAGGTTATCTAATATTAAACCTTTAAAAGAAAATGTAAATATAAATAATGAATTGGTCAAAACAAATGATACAATTAATCATGGAATAGATGGCGAGGAAGCGAAAGTCGCTTCAACGCAACAAGTTCAACATAACCAAATGAAATTTGATGAAAAAATGGAGAACACCCTACACACTGCGTTAGAAGAAATATTTGAAATAGGACGAAACGATAATAAAGATAACAAGGAACTTGAGTTTAAAGAAATGAAAAACCTCGCTCGAAATATAGTTGAAGGTGCAGAAAATCTAAGCACTTTAATTCGGGAAGATATAACCAATAAACTCAATAGTATGAATGAACTACTGAACGATGTTAACGAAGCTCTGGAGAATTCTAGAAAATCGAATATGGTTTATCAAAAGCTAAAGGCTGAGGGTGAAAGTTTGAAAAAAGAAAGAATCCGTGAAAACGATAAGAGGAAACTTAATAAAATAACCGAAGTTTCAGAAGAAAATGGAGAAAAAAGTGAACAAAATGAAGTACTCAATCTGGGAGTTAGCCAATCGGATATAGATGACATACATAATGCTATAGGTGAGTTAAACGAGGAGATAAAGTGCCATGAAGATCGGGTTAGTAAAAGTAAAGCCAATTATGAAAAAAGGAACGAAGAATGTAAGGAATTCATGAAAGAGGTTGATGTTATACTTAAAAAATCCCAAGGAATTTTGCACCCAATAAACGCTAGTACTAGTGCTGTACTTACTGAAATCAAAGATGTCGAAAAATGCGATGAAAATAATTCTCAAGATACTCCAAGTGAAGATGTAACAAAGGCATCTCAGTATACTGGTGAAAATCAACGCAAGGAACTTTGGGATATTGATATTATTTATAAAGATGAGAAAAATAAGCGATTGGCTGAACTAAGACAACAGGAATTGGAGAGAAATAAACGCATCAACGATCTTTTGTATGATATAAAAGATAAAATGAAAGATAACAAGGACGTCGTACGAATAGCTAATAATTTGTTAAATCGAGAGGAAACAAGAAAGAGTAAGGTTATTGAAAACACTAAAAAACAGGATTTACCGCACGTTGATTCCAAAAACGACCTAAAAGCTCAAGGTGACCATGCGCTAATAACTGAAAAACCTAAGCTCGAAATTCCATCAAAGCCAAAAATAGTGGAGATTTCAACGTCAGAATCGAACTTGACAGGTTATAAATACTTGATTGAATATTGCATTCCGTTCTTATTACGTTAATTTATTATTTTCAGTTAATCGTTCATTATTGAGACTGAATTGTAGTTGTCCATGGGCAGCAGTAGCCAGGTACCATACTTACATCAGGTGGTTTGCATGCTCGTGTATTATTGAAATATTATAAACAAAGTTTTGGAAAAAAAATATAACACAAAATACCGGAGTTTACGTTTTATAAAAGTTTTATTTGAGTGATTTTTTTTTCATAGTTTGGAGGTAACAAACGAGCTTGCAGTTCTTTGTCCATGGGCGACTTACCTGATGGTACCTGATGATAAGTGACTCATGGACATTTGTAGTAACCTAGTGATAAGATCAAAGTCCACTAAGGTTGATAACAGATGCCTTGCTACCCCTGAAGTCTAAGTTGGAACGCCTCGGATAAATGTCTCTAACAGACATATTTCTTGCATAGTACATTCGGTCGAATTTGAAAATATTTAGGTATCTTATCACCTAACGTAATAAAAATCTATTTACAAGTTCATAAGAATATTTCCAGAATTAACATCTGTAAAGTCATCGATATGCGAAAAGAAGAATAAGGAAGAATTAGACAAGGAGAAACAAAAAGAGTTCAGATTGAAGGTTGACAAGGAAATGGAAGAATTAAACCGAGGTCCCAGGATGACCAAAGAGTTTATTAAAAACCATTGCAAGCAACACAAGCTGTATTGCACACCGTATCTGAATGACATACTGTATTTACATTTCAAGGTAAAATTTACATACCACCATAATATTCAAAATGATCTAAACATTACCTTCGTGTAATTATTATATCTGCAATGTAGTTTAATTGAAGTAAGATCCCGTGAAAATCGTAATTCATATTTTTATGTAAGAAAGCATGTCAGAAATAAAAATCATTCTACTTATTGCCTCCTACTAAATTTCAGGGTTTCTCCAAAATTGAAAATTTAGAAGAGTACACGGGACTAAAATGTCTATTTCTCGAAAACAATGGCATCCAGAGAATCGAAGGGCTGGACAATCAATCCGAACTTCGATGCCTGTATCTGCATTACAATATTGTGAGGAAAATTGAGAATCTTCAGGGATGCCCTAAACTCGACACATTGAACCTTGATCACAATTTCGTGACAAAGATCGAAAATTTAGATGTTGTGCCGGATTTGCACACACTCAGCATGGCCCACAATATGTTAGCTACCGTGGGTAAGAATAATTATAGCACTTCAACAATATTTCATAAAGAAATGATTTGAAATTATTATATATTTCCTATTTATACGTTGTCTGTAAATTTAGTGAATCTGTCCAATTAATCTAAATTTAACGTGTTACAGATGACTTAGAACAACTGAAGTTCTGCACAAACCTTTCGGTTTTGGATTTGTCCAATAATCGTTTAGACGATCCGCTGATTGTGGATGTGTTGGCCGAAATGGCCATTCTGAAAGGTACCTGCAAGATATGATTAAACTAGTAATTTTTTGAATGTAACATATTTGTGAAATAACAATTTTATTACGAAATCATGCCAGCCTGCATATAAAAAAAATTAAACCATACCATTATATAATATCCGGTTAAAAAATTTAAATATCGTGGATGACGTTAAAAACCTTTGAAAACTTTGAAGAAATTGTTTTTCTTAAATCAATATGTTTTTTATTCTGAACTGGAATTATCGATATTTCGACATCATTTATCGTAACATCTCGATAACATTTAAAGGAACGCACGAAGAATTTTCCTCTTTCGTCAGTATATGGATGTGGCGGTGGTGTCACTAGAGTTGAACGACGAAGAATGCTACCACTTTAACTTACTCGTTTTTTTAGTGCTGGTCTTGACCGGTAACCCAGTGGTTCGGAACATCCCGGCCTATCGCAAGACCCTCACCTTGCGTTTGAAAGAGCTCCTTAACTTGGACAACAGGCCGGTGTTCCCACGGGATCGCGCATGTGCTGAGGCCTGGCAACGCGGGGGCGTACAGGAAGAAATAGCTGAAAGACAACGGTTTGCTCTATTCAAAGATATTCTACAAGCCATCATCAGCCCTTTATAATCCCATATATAACAGGTTAACCAATTGCCTTATTATTAACCAATTGCAGATTGCTAGAGTTCCCAAACCTTTGGGATTCATAATTCCATAATTACTATTAATCGCATTTAAAAAATACAGATTTGACGTTGTCCCCTAAGATTCAAACACCAGACTTCCTGTGCGAGAGGCCGAATTTACCTCCACTAGGGCATCACTGATATTTTCTTATATTATTATTCTCATTCACAACAGTTCCTTTTGAAGCCACTTCTTTAAATAATTGCCGTAACTGAAACTCAAGAAATTTTAATTTATTTACCATTTATACGTTGCAAGGGCGTCGCACAAGATGTCTTGCTGTTGACTCTGTTGAGACAGTAAGTCCCCTACCTTCAGGTAGCCCAATCTATCTTAACTTCCATTACTATATCTTTCTGCAGCTGGATTCGTAGAGAGCAAGACAGGATGCTAGACAGCGTAAGGCATCTTATCAAAATTAAGAATGACAACTTGGCACTACGGGAGGCGAGAGAGAAGGAAGCGAAGGAGAAACAAGGTCAAGATGCGACTAAGGTGAGGATTTTGATTTTATCTTTGAGGGTTTTTATTTGAATACAGGAGTAGCAGATGAGCATGCAGTCTTCTTGATAATAAGTGGGGAGTGGTAAGAAATTAATGCATAAACAGTTCATTTTTCGACTGTCGCTGACTATCGTCTGTCGTAAGAGTAAAACGTGATAAGGTAACATTTTAATGTTGAATTTACAGGAAGACCAAGCAGGTGCCTCAGAAGATAAGATAAAATTAGAACAGATAGAAGATCCGCTGCCTTTGACAGAGACGTGTGAATTTGAAGTTAAGACTAAGGATGGTGTACTAGTCGACATGCTCACTGGATCAGAAGCTGAAGACTCTACCAGTGAGGAGAGCGATTCTGAAAGCGAAGACGAAACTAAGGATAAGAGTAGTAAAGGTAACAAAATTGTTAGAAAGAATAATAATTGTAACATATTTTATAATTAATTTTACTATTTTCAATTCATATTTTTATAAACAGATTAATTTTGGTTCGTATTAAGTAAAGTTCGTGTTAAGTAAAAATTATATCTAGTAACCTTGTCTTCGTAATTAAAAAGAAAATCTTGATTTTTTTGAAGACTAGTTTTGATATTCCTTAGATACTACAGAGACAAGTAAAATTGAATGGGATGTAAAAGAGGCTAAGCAACTCATTCAGGAAATTGGGAATGAAGCAGCATCTACGGTCATTCAAGAAGATATAGGAGAATGCTGGCAAGGATATCGGGGTAACCAGCGAACAAAAATTGAAAAGTAAGGATTTCATCGTTTCTTATCAATTAAGATGGAAACAATTCTGTAATTAGATAATTCCTTTGCACATAATATATTTCTTGTTTCGCAGTGTCTTCACACCGGATGTTTTAGCTATAAACAATTTACTATTTAATGCAACTCCGCATACTAACAAATCAAGTTCAGAAAGTGCTGACGAGATTAAAGATACAACACAAGGTAAATAAGATTGTGTTTAGTATTATTAGTTTTCTTTTTTACTGTTATATTATTTTAATTTATATTACTGATAATCACAGACACAGAAGAGGAAAATAAAGATATTACTAAAGTGAAAAAGAAACCTTTAATTGAGATTATTGATAGTGAAAAACCTATAACAGAAGAAGTTACCACTTGCGTCGAAAATAAAAAGATTTTGATAGAAGAACTTGACAGCACACATATTACTGAGGAGGGTAACATGATTATTGATCACGATCGGAAAATAATTACAGAAAAATCCAAGAAAAATGACGTTGATACTAAAAATGCCAATATTAGTCAAATTAGAAAACCGCCTACCGAAAAACCTAAAAAACAAGTAGCGTTTAAAGAAATAAACAATGAAGAAACCGTTCAAGAACCTGTACATAATGAAGTTGATAAGAATAGTAAAGATAAACAGAAGATTGAGAACAAAGACAAGAGTGATCAAACTAGCAGTACTGACAGTGAGTCCCTGCTCATATATTTATTTTCTCATGTTTTGTAATAAATGCGATTCGTAATCTCTGGAGATCAAGGTGATCTCCAGTATCATAGCCACCAGAATAATCATTTATTCAGAAAGTAGCAGTTAGAAGGCCAAATATTTTGTTGGGGCTGATTACAGATGTCCATAGGTAACATTACCATTAGGTTAATGGCGCAATCGTTTACGACTGCTATATTTAAAAAAATGCTTTAATCTAATTTTCTAGAACCCAAAGATAAAGGTGATGTAAAATCAACCAAAAGAGATGGAGTAGCGCTCATAAATTATTTACGAGGCTCCGAAGATTCGGACGATGAAGACGTATATCAACCCAGTGCTGAAGACCTGGAGATATTCGCTGAGCTGGAACAAGAACAGCTGGAGAGGCAAGCCAGGATTGATAGAGGGGAACCGGCCGTTGATCCTATGGTAGGTTATCGATTTATGATTACAATGTTCACTGTAGAGCTAGCTACGGATGTAACGAATATGAATATGGGATGACAATACAGAGATATATATTTTATTATGTAACGGTTAATGAAGATAAGTGGTTCTTTATTTATAGTGTTCAAATTGTGATTTAGTAGTATGGATCGTAGTCACGAAGAAAGATCTCCACGTACTTAGTTGGTAACCACAGTGGTTGAAAGTACACAGGTGAAACGCCATCGTATTTTTATATAAACCTAACGATAAGGTTGACGGGCTGCCTGATGGTAAGCCTTTACCGTGGCTTGTGGACATTTGCAACACCGGAGGAGTCGGAAATACACCGCTGGCTTTACAGGAGAGGTCTTTTTGTACCTGTTTTAAACCCTATGTCATAGCGCCTCGGGAGTACCTCGGGAGGAATATCATTCGACATCTTGCATGTTCACCGCAAAAAAGACCGTGCAAACCGAAACATTAAGGACCAGTCTCCTGAATTTTGTCCCTTATGGGAGTTGCAATCGAGCATGCAATCCACCCGATGGCCAGTAGCCACTGCCGCCCATGAACATCTGTAATAAATTCCATATAAGATCACAGACCTACCAGAGGTCGGCCTCAGATGCGTTGCTGCCCCTGAGGACTAAGTTGGAATGTCTCCCTTACCAAACCATTCAGACCAGAACACATCAGCGCTTAACATTGCTGTTATAAGGCAGAAACAGGGGTGGCGGCTGTGCCGACGTAGTTGAACTGCAAAGGGATCTAACACCTTTAAATATTCAATTACTTTCAGAAACTCTACGATAAGAAGACTATGGAAGAGTATCACAGAGCGGAGTTGCAGCTCCCGGCACATTTGGTGAAGGAGGAGGACAAAATTAAATACACGACGTACAGGAATGATAATGCCTTTGACAGGATCGCGCTCAGCCAGCTCACCGCGGGGGAGATGCCAGGTACCAAACAGTACATGGGAGCCACACACTTTCAGTGTGGTGCCACCACTAGTGTTGCATTTTTTTTAATTTTCCCCCTTTAATACATGTAAAGGTCTCCTAGACCAACACATTTTTACCCTAAGTCTACACACACCAGATCACTATTAATTTATTACTAAGGTTGTAGTCGAAATGCCTAATTGTAAAAATCTACGTATTTATATGTAATAACACTTTCAAAATAATTATAATGTAAAGAGTGAGTCTACTCGGACCCGAATGGGTCAGTGGTGCTACTCACGAAACCAATTTCAATTCCAATTTAAATCGGTCGGTATTGGTTTTTCATGAAACACTGTAACACTGTAGAACAGTTAATTAATAAAGTGACGAGAATTAGTCAATTTTCTTGTTGTAATAGTTAATGTCGTAATTCTGGCTAAATCGTATAAGTCGTATACTTACATTTCGTATCTAAGCAAGTTCAGATTATCAAAAGTAGGTACACCTAAGTTACGTATTAAATATTTTTCTTTCAAGTAGAAATATAATGTTAAAAGACAGAATGTGCTTGTTACTTCCAGACGAAACTAAGGTGAAACTGACGCACGTACCTGGGGCGACCCTCCTTCAGTACATTAACGACCAAACGCCTGGGAAAGACGTTGAGTATGAAATTGGTGAAGAGAACGTTGATTCAGGACGTAAGTTCACATTAGTCGAAGAGTAGATCAAGCCTTTATTGTCTCTCTGCTGGCCAAGGATATCCGCTTATGACGAGAAGACTTGAGGCGATAGTCGATATGGGGCTAAGTGGAGATTGATAGACTTCATATAGCACACGTTTTGATTTCTTTTTACAGACATTTTAGTCATTTAGATCTCTTCGCCATGTTTTCTTCTATCATCAAAGTAAGTACCACTTAATTTCTAATATGTACGAAATGTATAATAATATAAGGCGCAATCTTGGGATTTGAACTCGGGACCCCAGTGTGAGGGGACGATTTTCCAAAAATAATCGGTTAATGAAAGCGCCTGGAATGGAGGTCCAATAATTTTTCATAGGATTTTCATACGAATCATTTCGGAGAGATAGGTCTTTATGGCAAATCATTAAAATACTCTTTAAACAGCATCATCTGAAGACACTGTGTCAATAAATATATCAGATGATAATGGCTCGAGCTCAAGTGAAGAATATAAAACGATTACCAATGAGAAAGCTGAGGTAAATCAAAAGAAAAGACCAGCAACTGCCTCCAGTAAGAATAAAGAAGAAGTTAATTATACAAAAAGTAAAGATGGAACGGGTGAGATAATAAAAGTGAAATATTAGTATAGTTTTAGCATTGGTTCGTGATACTTTGGCATAGAAATAGAACTGATTCGCAGTTTTTGGAGCAAAGGTTACAGGACCTTGAGAAGCGGAGTTTAAAAAAAATATGCCTACAACCTTTAACGTACAAACATGCACGCACAAACATGATTTTCGGGTATTAATTTAATAATTACACTCATAGCCTTACCTACGCTACGATTTTCTTCCATATCGTAGGTACCATGGTAACACACAAAGACGTATACACAAATACCCAGACCCAGAACAGAAATCAGAAATCTAAATTCATCATTCAGATATCTGTCTAGTCGGGAAATGATCCGAAACACACCCACGAATTCATAAGGTAGTTTAGGAGGGACGACTTCGACCGGGGAGATACCTTCAAAGATTTATTATACATAGAGTAAGGGACTCACAAGCAGGCCTGTGAGTGCGTGTATCCAACAAAATAATAATAAGACAGTGAAGGTGAGAGCCGTACGTCTCTCAAGATAAGTAAAGACTTATATTTGTCTAATCACATGCGAAATAAAGAATCAAATAGGTAGTCTCGTTTGCTTTCTTTTTTTCGATGGACATATTTTAGACCGGCTCCCCTACTCTATACCTTCCACCGACATATCTAGTTTTAGCGTAAAACAGTTTCTCGTTTTGTAAATTAGGGGCAACTCATCATCAGGGTCTAAAAAATAGATTATAGATACAATAAAGAATACAAAATAAAATGATATTTTCTACAGATGAAATAACAAAAGGTGACCACACTGATACCCCTTCAGTAGCTTACGATACTATGATGCACGTAGAGCGTGAAGAAGCTAAACAATCTATTATTAATACTATGAAATCTTCTGAAGATGATAGATTCCCTTCGCAAGGTTAGTGTTTAGAGGGTTTTGTAACAAGAACGTACCAAGAAAATAAGACGGCGCTAGCAGTAGTTATGTATCAAAATATTTTTAAACTAGCTGACCAGGCGAACTTCGTTCTGCCATTTAGTATTAAAAACTTGCCCGTAAGTCAGTGACTTTTGTACCTATAATAACGCCATGTACC